>JAIFZK010000021.1:9775000-9817500 GCA_027481765.1 Tenualosa thibaudeaui | reverse complement strand
AGTCTTCTCGCTAGCAGCATGCTAACAATATGCATTATGTTATTTTGCCATACACTTTCTAGACCTGGGGCTCTTTGTTCAGAGCAATTGGTATGAGCAATAATAGCAACATTGGGATATCTTTAGCGGCTCTTTGGGACTCTCATAATGCAAGCGTAACCTCTGGTGCCAGCTGGGAAGAGGAGGGATCCATAAGGCCCAGCCCACGTAGCCCACCTCAGTGCCAGTCTGGGAAGGGTAGGGTAGAAAGGGTAGGCTAGGCTAGGCGCAGGTGGCACATATTAACCTGGAGAATAAACGTTGCATATTTCCACACATAACACAAGCCCCCATGTCTGCGGTAATTGAATTTCGAGACTCCATACCTACCTAGCAAAGGCAGAAGCGTCATGGTGATTAATTGCAGTTAAGACGCCACACACATGATGTGGAGATAGCAGCCACTCACACAAGCATTCTTATACACACACACACACACAAACACACACACACACACACACACACATTAACAAAACCTCAGTCAGCCCGACCACAGCACCAAGCCTTTAAAATGGCAAACAAAGCAGTGGTGCAATCTGATCTTATCACTCTCATGGTTAATTGTTAATTAATTTCAAGGTGATTAGCCTTTGTAAAGCTCTGCCACGGTTATGTATAGCAAAATAAAATCATAATAAAAAAGGCTGGAAAAAAGATAAGAATAACAACGCCTGCAGGTAATATTTAAATGCCGGATCGCACTCTTTCACGGTTGTCCGGTCCGCATAAGGAGGGGAATGCTAATAGTTTTGCGTCGGCATGCTAACGGCTGAGGTGGAAGTGTTCACTTGAAGACTGAATCACACATAAACCTACCTTCTGTTGCCCTAGGCAGCTCATGCTGTTCCCTCACCAACCGAGAGCCCCTCACATCTGACCAAGTACTTAAGGTGTTGTAATTTGTCATGCTGTTAGAAGTCACACTAACCAAAATGAAGGGGATGGATGGAGGGAGGGAGAGAAGGAGAGAGGGATGTGATGAAGAAAAAAGGGAGGGAGTTCGTTAACAAGACTTTCTCTTTTTTTTTCCTCCAGAGGTAGCAGATCTATATATACACACACTGTCTGCTTTTTAGCGCTGCTGTCAAAAACGCAGACTTTTTTTTTTTTTTTCCACCCGCTTCAAACACAAAATGCACTAAAGGAGGCACTCACCTGAGGGGCTTGGAGCTAAAATTACCAAAAGCAATTACAAAAACGCAATTATTCCCAGCACGAGGTAGAATTGGGATTTACCTGCCTGTACAGTGTATAAAGCTGTTGCAATCTTCTCTAAGATGAGTGCAATGACTTACAAAAAAATTTAAAAATCTTCGGGAAAAAAGATGCAATCTGCCATTGTATAATTCTAATTGGTACACTGCACCAAAGGTACAAGAGCTTTATTCATTGATGTCCTCATTTGGATCCATATTTAAGTCAATGCTGCAAATATGGGTAGAACAAATATGAAGCAATTGTTTCAAAGAACCCGTTAAGACACCCACACAGATACACACACACGCACACACACTCACACTCACACAGAGCTTGTTCTACCTTGCCAGTCAATAATGTTCCCTTGTGTGCTTGATGATGTATCGTGTTACTGGCCTGACAACAGCAATCCCCTGTTGAAAAGGATGGATTTCATACAGTATCCACACTATTGACACACTTGCATATCACATGTTTTATGAGATGATCCAGTACTGATCTCACTGGTTCATACCACACACACACACACACACACACACACACACACACACACACACACACACACATAGAAATGACTCACACCCTACGTTCGGCCAGCACAGATTCACACCATCAGTCAGTGTGTGATTTTCTTAATAAATTCATATGTATTCTGTTAAAGCACACTTTTCCCACTCTGGATAATAATGGCTCCTTAATGATGATAAAAATGTGTAACCTTCCTTTTGTCATCCCACCTAGCACAGACACACACACACACTCTCATATACACACACACACACACACAAACATGCACTCACATAGACACAGACACACACATGCACATACACACACACACACACACACACACTCAGAGCGGCCTGACAGTAAGTCCTGAGTGGAAGACTGCATACATATTAATGGCTGAGGCCTCTTTCCTTAAATCTTATCGGATGGATCCATGGTGCCTGAGTGAGCAAGTGGTGACGTGTGTGTGTGTGTGTGTGTGTGTATGCGTGTGTATGTGTGAGTGTGTGTGCACGGTTCTCCTCTCCACCCTAGTGTCAGTGTAACCTGCATAAGTTCAGGGTGTATTTGTGGCAGCGAGCTGATCGTGTTCCGTATCAGTGGACATTTTCACCGTGAACAAAGGCGGATTAGACACACACTCTGAACTCACTTTACATCCGACCTGCTGAATCAGGCACAGATGTATTTATAGGCCCTGTATTTGTCCCCTCTCTACCCTTTGTCCCCTCTTTCTGACTCTTTCTTTCTGACTGTCATTCTGTCATTCATTCTTTCTGACAATCTTTCAGACTGTTCTTCTTTCTTTCTTTCTTACTGTCATTATGTTTTCTTCCCTGCTCTCCGACTGCTATACATTTTCTTTCTTTCTTTCTTTCTTTCTTTCTTTCTTTCTTTCTTTCTTACTGTCATTATGTTTTCTTCCCTGCTCTCCGACTGCTATACATTTTCTTTCTTTTTTTCTTTCTTTCTTTCTTTCTTTCTTTCCTTCCTACCCTCGTCAGAGCTGTCTCTCCTGCAGTCTGAGCAAGAGACAGAGAGCAGCAGGGATGGACAGCACTGGGCTGGTCAGGGCCTGTCCCCTCCCCAAAAATCAATAAGCCTGGCTGGAGTGCAGAGAGAGACAGAGAGAGAGAGAGCAGGGCCATATGGGCAGGGACAGACAGGGATGGCTCAGGTTGACTCCTGAGTGGCTTCATAAGCAGGAGGACCTGGCTCCTCTAAGTTAATCGCCACCAACCCCTCACACACACCGCACACACACACACATACACACACACACACACACACACAGATGCACACACACAAAATCACACACAGACATAAACATATGCACACACGCACACACTCTCCTCCTCACTCTCCCTCCCTCCCTCACGTCTGTCCAACCCCGCCCCCCCCCCTCCCCCCAACATCCCCAGCACCACCCCATACACCTTTCATCTAATCCAGCGCCACCATCTCAAATGTCAGACCACCTGGGACACCCAGCTGTCAGGCTGCAACGGGAGCTGACCCTGGACAGACAGACAGGCCTCGGCATGCCCCCCACCCCACCTCCAACACACACACGCACGCATGCACATACACACGCACACACAAACACACGTATACACACACACATTGACATAAACAGACAAACACACACACACACATACACACACTGGTCCAGACTACTGCTGTGGCGTGGCATGTCACAATATGGTGCGGTGTGGTGTGGTGCACTTGTGCGCATGTGCAAGGTGAGTGTGTGTCTGAGGGAGAGCGAGGTGCAAAAGGAGAGAGGTGGTCTGACAGGCCCCTAATCAATGGAGCTCCTGGAGATATGAAATATTGAAAAGGGGGGTGGAAGCTGGGGGTGCAGGATGGCCGTGGTCCCCTTGTGCACACACTCACCACTACTCACAGACACGTATACACACACACACACATGCAAGCACGCACACTCGCGCGCGCACACACACACACACACACACACACACACACAAAGAGGCACCTTTCACCTTTTCCCTTCACCTTGTCTCCTTGTTTTCACTGTGGCTTTGTCACTGTCAGCTACACACTGACAGGTGAATGTCTATTATGAAAGCAGATTTTGGGTTCATGAGGAATAATTCAGTGGAACAGAAAAGCCAATGCAGCTAGGACCTGGCATGTAGTGGAGTAATTCACCACTGTCTGAAGGGTGAGAGAGAGGGAGAGAGAGAAAGAGGTCAAAGGTGATATGTAGAGAAAATGATACACAAAGATGGAAAGAAAGAGAAGGTATGAGAATGAGAATCAGGCAGATAGGTAGTGGAGGATAGAGAGAGTAAGAAAAGAGAGAGAGAGATGGAAGGGGAGACACAGAGAAATATATACAGAGAAGTGAACATAAGTGAGCAGGAGGAGGCCATCTGATGGGTCTATGACCAAACAAAGACCCATCTGGATCCATACAAATGCACGTGATGGAGCTCTCATGACACCAACACATTACCCACAAAAAAAAGAGAAAGAGAAAAAGAAAAGAAAAATACCCCGGTCCTAAAAAAAGAAAGAGATCCACAAGGCCTGTATCATTTCAGCATTTGTCTACACTTACATCAGGCCTTTCTGCCGCTCCATTATCAGAATTCTAAAGACCCCAGCTTCACAGTGCAGGGAAGGAAATCAAACATTATAATATCATTTGGAGTGGAGGGACTAGAGAGATAGAGTCAGAGACAGAGAGAGAGAGAGAGAGAGAGAGGAAAAAGACGAGGGGATGCTTTGTAAAACATTGAGTCAATCTCCTATAAATACACAGCCAGCTCTGCCCATTGCACAGGGACCGTGGAGCAGAAAGGTAGCAATCAATATTGAAACACAGAAATTAAGCATTTAAAACCGTAATTAGAGAGAGGGCCCGTTTTCACACCTGTACGCCAGAGCGAGTGCCAGCGCATAACATCTGTCTCAATCCACCTGCCAGCCACCTGCTATCGTCTCAATGCCGCCTGATTGCATTCGATAGCAAGGGGGACTCTTTACGGCTTTCTTGGGTTCGGTTTGTTTTCTTTCTCTCTCACTCTCTCTCTCTCTCTCTCTCCCACCCTCTCTCGTTCTCTCTTTTTTGCCTGTATTATTTTAGTATGGATTTGTATCTGTTCATTCCGACGGCAGGTGTCTCGCAGTAATACTCAAGTGTGCCACACACGAGTAGCTGCTTTATGCCTCAGTTCCTGCGTTTGTCATTTTGGCGAAAGCCAGCGGATTAGTGCCTGGATGGTGCTGCTACACTTTTTTCCTTTTTCACTTTTTTTCTTTTTTTTCTTCTCTCTCTCTCTTTCTCTCTCTCTCTCTCTCTCTCTCTCACCCTCTCTCCAAGGTTTTTTTTCCTTCCTGAACAAAATCCTCCCAAGATGATTTGCATACCTAATTTCTTAACCCCAGGAAGAGTGATTGAAGGAGACGCACAATCCTTCTCTCCCCTCTCTCTCTCTCTCCCTTTCTCACTCTCTCTCTCGACACTTCTCAAGATGTTTGCCAATTGTGATGGAGGGGGGAATGTTTAAGGAAAGCTAGTTTTCTTGACACGTTTCCTCTCTATCTCCTTGGCTTTTCTTCTAGCGCGGGCCTCTTATGCTTACTAATGCAGTACCTGCATGGTTCATGCGCTTCACCTATTAAATGTTTGACTTCCCTTTCAGTGCTTGGCACATTCACACTGTGGATTTAAAAAAGAAGAAAAAAAAAAAAACATACTCAGGGAGGCGGAGCGTGTCGGCTCGACAAAGCATCACCTGCCCTTAACTCGAGTGCACTCTCAGAAACAAATTTAAGTAGTTGGAAATCTTAAATAACAGGTATTGGATTATACTGTCACACACCACAGCGTATCCATTCCCATTTCATTTCAATGTGGGTTAATTCACCACCACCACCACCCCTCCTTTTGCCCCCTTTTTTCCCCATTTCCCGCCATTTCAGCTCCATCTCATAATGAAGTCGGTGGAAGTGGGTCTGCCTTTTCCGCCACGCCAGCGTTCCAGATTCCCAATTTTCCGAATTCCCTCACTCTTCCCCAGGAACTAATGGGATCATTCTCATTCTGTTACAGTGATTCAACAGTTACCGAATCACCATCTGGGCTTGTCTTAACCTGAGTCAGATGTGAGTGCCACCATTGCAAGGTAGAGCAGCTTGTTTAATGATTCTTAATCTTTTCTTTAATTAAATCGTGCAGCCAACCTGAAAAATCTATCTTCATGTAAATGAGCAGCTCCTTTTTTGGCATTTGCTTACCGTAATGCACTAATAAGGTTAATTTAATAAAAATCTGTTCCAGTTTTTAGAGATAATTGTATGTTTTCTTGATCTATTTTTCTGAAAAATGTTTGTTTGTGAATACTGCCAAGAATAAGATGAGTCTGTGCTGAGAGAGAGAGAGAGAGACTGTCTCAATATTATGCTTTTTTTCCCGGCAAACTCAGCCATGGATAATAGAATTTTTGGTGAAGTGAAAATCTATCTGATCCACAGACGCTGGCTCTCCCTTTCCTGCCAGCCTTACTGTTTTCATTATAGAATGAAAACAAATCTCAATAGAGCTTGTTTGTGGCCATCCCTGACTGGGCCCCGGCTTCAAGAGACACATCCACAAAAGGGTAGCACATCACACACACACACACACACACACACACACACACACACACATACTGATGCTCACACTGACGCACACACACAATTGCAAATGCAAGTGCATGCCATGCACATACACACCCAGGAGCACCGCGAAAAAATACATACCACCCCCTCCCTGCTCACACACACACACACACAAACACACACACACACACACACACACACACAAACAAACAGCATGTATAGGGGAGATTGCTCGGCTACAAAGGAAATGGTTGGTTGCATTGTCAAAATATGTGCTTTAGCTTTGCGCTTGTAATTTACCAGTATTTTCTCATATAAATATGACAAATGCCCTACCGGTTTCATAATACTGATATGAATAATTCATTTGTACCGTGGCTAAGGTGTGTCCTAATATAAGAGCTGTGAATTATTAATGTCATACCAACAGTATTAGATAAGACAAAGTGCACCTCTGCTCAATGCTCGTTATTTCAAACGCTGTAGCATTAGCAAATGCACAAACAGCATTTTCCAGATGTTAGTACATAAAGGATTGGGGTAAAGAGCAAGAAAGAGAGAGAAAGAGAAAGAGAGAGAGAGAGAGAGCATTTACCTGTTAGCCACAGAGAGCATAAATGGCACACCTCCAGAGGTTGATCTGGGCACTGTTAACAGCTGGACACAATCACTTGATATGCATAACACACACACACACACACACACACACACACACACACACACACACACACATACACAGAGGTAACGGGATAGGCAGGTGATCGATTTGCATTGCTGCAGGACATCTATGGATCTATGATGACATGAAAAGCATTGATCTCGACTATACTGAGACTTATCTGCCTCTGCTGTTAGTAACATAATGTTAGTGACATAATGACAGGGTGAAATCACAGAAATTGCCATGGTAACACATGAGCTCATAAGGTTGGCATATATATCTGCTTTCCCAAAGAAAACAGTCTTGGCAGTAATTATATAACTTTAATGGGCAATATCAGGAGAAAATCCTTGTTGTAGTCTCCATACATAATAACATTAGCTATATCCACAAAGACAGTGGCAGTTGAGATTGTTAAATGAAAGAATTGTTCACTCTTATAGGTGAGTATGGGAATGCTCAACTCATCCTTCTCAATCGGGCTCTGTTCTCATGCGACACCAGCGGAACAGCCCCTGTGCTTTCCCAGGGTCTAAGTACTTTTCAAAATGTTTAGGAGGACATTGCAATTAATCACTGACTGGAGCATTGCACAGCGGAGACTGAGGGCCTTCCTCCGACGCTTTACTCGCCCCCTGGAGATGCCATGCTATAGCCATGGAGGCTGGGGAAAGGAAAAAAAAAGCTAATGTTACTCACTAAACACTCAACACGTTTTCCTGTCAACCTGAAACTCTGGGAATACAAGACCACTCTGTTGCATCTACCTCCCTGAACATGAGGGGGGGGGGTATAAGAAAAACAACAAGCATTCCTAGGGGACTGAGGTTTACAGCATAATTTACTCACATGCTGTTTCTGTAAATTACTGCATTATTGGCCTTTGCTTGCCTGCAGTTGGATCACATTTGCCCGCCCCCCGTTACACACAGACACACACACACTTTCCAGAGCTTGAGAAAGACCCATAAACCAGCAGGCAAATATCAGTCTTATAAATCTGACACTTCTTCGTTCCTGTGTGTGGTGGGACAGGCATAGCATCACTTACACCTTTGGCGGGTAGGGTTAAGACAGGAGTGAGGCATTGTGGGATGGCAGGTCAACATTGAGCTGGGGCTGGCCTGGCGCCGGGTACTGTTGTTTTAAATTACTGTCTCCCTTTAGTAACATAATTGATTTCAGTCGTCCGCGCAAAATGGGGGACAGGGGACCCAGAGGGACACCACAAGGAAGTGCAGTGCCTTGGAACAAATGGCTTGCCTGCCATATACATCTATCCATGACATACATGTGTGTTTAGAGACATACACACGCACACAAACACACACACACACACCTTCAATGCCCTAGAAATGGAAACGTAACACCAGGTGGGGTTGTGGCTGACCCTCCCATTGTACCACAGCATTGAACGAGGCTGAACACGGCAGCGAAACGATGCAGCCACACCACCAATTAGCCATATCTGCACAGACTCTACGCAAAACCCCCCCTCGGCAACAGGCTGTGCCACATCACGTGAAACATGAGAGCAGAAAACCGTTTAGGCCCGAGCCCTGGCTCTAGTGTCTGTTTCCCCTCGGCGGGGACGCTAATCTATCTAGTTTGGCGTGGTGTTTGTTTGTTTTAGTTTTTTGCCGCGCGCCATAATCTGTTGTGACAGCACAAAATGTATTTTGTAGATTGTGGTCTTGACTTCCTCTGCCATTTGAAGTGGACATTTTGGATCAACACAACACAACACCCCCCCCCCCTTTTCCGCGTGTGCAGGGCGGAAATGGCAGTGTAATGAAAGCTAGTGGGTGGTAAGGGCCAGGACTCAGATGACTCTCTGACACCCCAAACCCAAACAGCAGGGTTTCACTGAGAACAGTGGGAACAAACACAGACAGATATGGCACCCGCAAGTCTCCGAAGGTCAATCACACCAAAAACCCTCACTGCAGAGGGATGTTGTTTTATTGTGCAAAGCATAATGAGAATCCTGTTCTGATAAATACATACATACACAGCATTTTAGCACTTGTAGGGAGCTGGGGTGCGTAAAATGTCTTCAAACAGATGTGACGTTAAGAAGTAAGAATATTTAAATTTTCCAATCGTTAAATTTAAACATTTTTGCGTAAACGTTCAGAGTTCAATTTCAATGGCAAGCCCTCATCCAGTGTCCATATATGTTCATGAGGAACCACTACCGCTGACCATCTGGGAGTGTCCACGAACACATTTGCTCTCAATTGAGAATTTGGACAAACCTCTGGACGTTGATGGCGACGTGCCAAATGTTCCTGTCCCCAGTAATAGCACAAAGAGACATGGGCCTCATTTGAGTGTTATTCCAGTTAGAGCTCCTTCATTATTTGCCAGGGGGTGCAGACCCCGTGGACTGCCCATACAAACCAACCAAGTGCCCCCCAAAATTAAAGCAATTAATTGCAAGTAGACAGTGTGCGTGGACATCGAGTGTAATTCACCGATGAGATTATCAGATGGTAATGAAAGAGTTGTTTAGCCTGGAGGGGTGTTGGAAGGGACGGAGGGTGTGCGGGGCAGGAGTGGGCGCGGGTGGGGGAGGGCATTTGTTAATTACGGTGTCAGCTTGTTGACCTCGATATCAAAGTGGACTCGAGGTATCTAAAGAGGCATGGAAGCAACCGGACTAACTGGGCAGAAGTGGTGTGTTAAGAAGTGGATCTTTTTCACAGGGCAGGGCGGATCTGCTGCTGTTGAGTAGAAACAAGTGAAAAACAACCCCAGAGGGGCCTGTGGTTTCGTGGTGGGTGCAGGAAAAAGTCATTAATTAGATTATATTTGCTCTCCAAGCTTATGCAGGATTACTGTCAAGAAATGTGCACACTTGTGCGAGAGACCAACCAACACCCTACCTGGGTGGCGTTTGAAGCCTCGTTCACACAGGCAAGAAATAGCAGCTTGTAGAACTTGTCTACCTGGCACATACTTCTTTTTCTGATGTTACAGGAACACTAATCCGTCTTTTGTGCAAAGGAGATAAAAGGTAGATTTAGGTGCTCTTTACATTCCTCAGCTGTCGTATGGATCTCTGGGTTATGTTGCTTTAATGTTCTTTATTTTGTCTCTTCTGAACATGACATCAGCCAGACTTAGCTTCTCCCCTTATTAACCTGTCTCCTCCTTCTTCTCTCCCACACACATACACACACACACACACCACATAAACACACATGTTCACATACACTCGCCATACACACACATATACACACACATACACACATACGTGTGTGTGTGTGTGTGTGTGCATTTATGTATGCATTCATAGTCAGATGTTTATGTATGTGGCTGCTTGCACTTGTGTGTGTGTTTATGTGCGTGTGTGTGTGTGTGTGTGTGTGTGTGTGTCTGAGTGTGGGTGTGTGTGCGAGGGGGTTAACATGTTTAGGGAGCCAGCTGTAATAGGTGAATCACCAAAGCGCATCCCAGAATCCTCCCTGGTGGGCGCCTGTGCTGGCAGCAGGCGTATCGTGTCAGCCGTGTAGCATGAGTACAGCATGTCAGCGTCGCTACGACAACAGCTCTCCCGTGGACGATAAAAAAAGAAAAGAAAGACAGCCAGAAAGGGAAGATGGAAAAGAAAGGATGTTAGGAAGAAAAAAAAAGACATCCGTCAATGTCTCATTGGCGTGTGATTCTTGCGATGGGAATTGATGCCTGCAAAAACTGTATCCACAAGTCTAATCAAAACCTTACAACAGGAGTGGAGGAGTGGGGGAGGGGGGGATCAGCATATCTCTGAATCTCCTCAGGAGGAGTAAAGTAATATCTCCACATACACACAGACACACACACACACAGTGATATTCAGTGTTGGCTTGGTGACCTGGAGTCAGACAGGAGCTTTAACAAGGCTGACGGCCGTGAGCGGAGGTGAGTCTTCAGGGAGTCCCATGCACAAGAGGAGCCTGATGGCTCGCTATCTGATTGCTTTCTCTTCTCTTTCTCTTTTTCTTCATCCCTCCCTCCCTCCCTCCCTCCTTCCCTCTTTCTTCTTTCTCAGTCTCTGCCCCCACACCCTCCCCCTTCTATAGTTCTCCTCTTTCTCTTGTGGCTTTTTTTTTTTTTTCGAGCCTCTTCCCTCTTCGCTTCCTCTAACAGTGAATAAAAATCGACTCGTTGAAGCGCTGCGGAGGGGCGCGGTGTGGCACACCGCAGAAAGGTGCGGAAGCCGGTAGCATCACCTTGGAAGGAAAGTGCAGATCGCACCTTTGCTTAATGAGCTCCTAAGAAGCTCCAAAATAGCAGACCCCCCTGAGATCTGTCAGGTGGGTCTTCACTCACACAACAGAGCCTGTCACTTATGGTGTGTGTGAGTAGGTGTGTCTGTGTAAGTGTGTGTGTGGGGGGGGGGTTGTCGCTGATGAGGTGTGTGTGTGTGTGTGTGTGTGTTGAGGGAGGAAGAGAGAAACTTAGCTTGTCACTGATGAGGTGTGTGTAAAGGGGGCAACTTTACCAGTGATAGGGAGTGTTAGTGTGTGGAGGTGGGTGGAAGAGGGTGTGTGTGTGTGTGTGTGTGGAAGGGGTTGAACATAAGGCATGAAAGCTGGGAGAGTATCTGATTAAAAGGCAAAAGAAAGTAATTATGCCCAGATCATTTCGTGCTGCCTCCGTTATCGAGCAGTGGGCCACAAAATATGGTGATGAACAAAAAAAAAGAAAGAAAATTCATCTTTTAATGTGTTGAATTTATATGAGAATCACATGCAAAAACATGTCATTTTATTTCCTAGAGGGGACAGCAGTTAATACAGGAAGGGTATGAGTTAGGGAAAAAATCCCCAAGGCTCCTTATTCATGTCGACTGACAGAAAATAAATAAATAAACAAACAAAGGAGTAAACAAACACAACCTGTCATTTTTCCCAGAAGTTCTACGGAACATTATATAAGCAATGACATGCATGTTTTTCTCCGCTGTGCAAACGTGTGTGTAAATGTGTGTGTGTGTGTGTGTATCTGTGTTTTTTTTCTTTCCTCTCTCCCAAAAATACCTGGTATTAACGTGTGTAATCTGCTTAGGCTGACATTAGTGTTAGTGCTCTGCTCCGGTGACAGGTGTTCCAGCATTAGCATCTATTACAAAAGATTATGCGTCAGCTGCAACACTCAGGTTTGCATATGAAAAAAAAAGAAAAAACCTCACCGGTGAACCAGGGGTGTGTGTGTATGTGTGTGTGTGTGTGTGTATGTGTGTGTGTATGTAGGTGGGTGGCGAAAGGGGGGGGGGCTAGGTTTGCCTTCTCATCCATCCGATCGACTGTCACCTCCTCCCGAGTATCAAATACAAATACATGCTCTCTGATATGGTGTGCATAGTCAGAATACACAGGGGGCCCCTGAGACACCAGGTTTCTAGCATTCTGACGCACACACACCACCCTTGACAATTCATTTACCTCCACAGTGGCTTACATACATGTGCAACAGGGAAGATGTGTGAGCATGAATGTGAGTGCACGCTGCCCGTAGTCTAACCTACACTTTGTCAACACAACTGTTTGCCTTCCCTGGCGATAGATGACACTGAAATGGATCTTGACCCAGTCAGTTCCAGAACCAGGGTTTATTTGTGTTAGTGTTTGTTAGTGCTTTGTTGCAGTGTGGCTAAACAGCGTCTATATATTCTGGCTGTGACATTTGCGTTGACATGCAGCATTTCATCACGAGGGGCACAATCAAACAGACAATATGGATGCGGCCGGCGTTACAGTAATAGGGTGCGACTCTCCATCAATACTCGCCGTTTGACAGGGATTCCACTGGAATGTTAGTCTTTAAATGAGGCCTCACTTCGGTAAGGGTACAGGCGGCCTCGCACCACTTCCCCGGGTTCTGAGTTATGCTCTGTCTAATTTACTACAGGAAGCTTCCTGCCTGCCTGGCTGCCTGATTCTGGCCAGCGCATACTCCCCTTGCCTTTGAACGTGACGGCAGTGTGTGGCGTACGCCGTGCGACTAGCATGTGTAATTGGCGCGCACATCCCTGTCTCGCTCGGACACTCCTGCCCGTCTGACACACCTTTGTAGTTTGTTGGAGGGAAAGATTCCCAGTTCCAACAAACCTGAGGCTGATTGTCGCTAATGGAGCCCGAACTTTAGCCGTGCTGCTAAACCTGACGGTTAGACAGCACCAATTACGGCGATACGACTGGAACGCGATGGGCAGGCTCACTCGCTCGCTCACTCACTTGCTCACCCTCACCCGCCTGCCTTTCTCCCCCGACACCCCTTTGAACTGCCACGACTTCAAAGGTGTTCAGGAAGAGATTAGGAACCAACAGTCCACAAAGAGCAGGGAACGAATGAGAGAGAAGAGAGAGAGAGAGAGAGAGAGAGAGAGAGAGAGAGAGCCAAAGAGAGAAACCTTCAAATTACTGATATCCAAACACTGACGTCCGGATGACTTTGAAAGTGCATAACCTGAGGAACGCAAGATGATCAGGGGGCCTTGTGGAGAAGTAGCGTTTGATGCAGTGAGGGGAGCGAGCAGGGGAGAGCAGGGAGACTGAAGGCGGTTAGCTGTGAGTGGCTAGCTGAGGCCAGCCACCCAGCACCTCTCTCGTCTCAGAGTCGAGATCCAAGATGCCCTCATCAGACTTCCAGTGCAAATCCAACTCTAGCCAGGCCTGATGAGGAATGAAGGCAGGTCAGAAGCAGCCACTAGTGGGATCAACAGCCTCTAAAGCTCTCTCTATCTAAATCCCCGTACAGTACCTTCTGTGTATCACAGTAGAGAAGATTTCCACTGGTCCTGGCTTTAAGCAGCCAAAACTGCCTCGTGCAGCCGTGTTGCTCAAACAACAGGAGATTGCTGCTCTGACGGCAGAAACAGCTAGGTTAATCAAATTGCTGTAACTGCTGGAGAGGAAACAGCTCACACAGAGGGCCTTTTTCTTCTGGCGTGCCGCTGTTTAAATGCAGGGTTTAAAAGCTCTGTAACATTTTCAGCAAAGGTGCTGTAATGACAGTGATTTCCAAAGTGTGTGTGTGTGTGTGTGTTACTCAATAGTGATGCTGGCAGATGCTCTTGAACTGAATGAAACTCAAGCTCTGTGCTTGAAGATGTGTGTGTGTGTGGTTAGTACTGAGATCTCACGCTGTGTTCACCTATGAATCCGCCATCGAATTCTTTTTCATTAGAAAAAAGAGGAGAGTAATCACTATAGGAAACAGCTTGACTGAGCATACGGCACTTCTTTCTCTCCCCCATCCCCCCTTTCCTATGTTTTTTTCTCACTCCCTCGATGGGGAAATTGCGTCAGATATTGATTAAGGGTGAAAAAAAGGCACAATATATCTCCAGTAGGCCGAGCCAAAGCTGAGTAGAGTACTGGGAACTGTTAATGTACAGCATAGTTGCTTCCGAACGCAAAGAGGTAGTGTGTGTGTCTGTGTGTAGGGTGGAGAGGGTGGGGGGTGGGGGGCAGATGAGCAGCTCTTGTTTTAAACACCGGGCTCTCGTCTGCGGGCAAGCGAAACAGAGGTGCAGGGATCAATACACTGATTAAACTGCACATCCTCGCACTCATCAATACAGCACTACTCTCTCTCTCTCTTTCTCTCTCTCTATCTCTCTCGCTCTCTCTCTCTCTCCATTTCAAGTGTTTGGATTCACAGAGAGGACACAGAGGTTAACACAGCCAAGTGGACTGGCAAACAGTATAATTGTTGAAGTGGCCACTGTTTTTTTTGGATAGATAAAGTATCCTGTCCCCAGATGTGCTTGATTTCATTTGGATTGTGTGCCATGGGTCTGTAGCTTTGCTTACCCTGCAATAAAGTCCAGGTGTACATCTGTGCTGACATGATATGCACAAGTATGGATTGTGTATTGCTTTTTGGGAGGTGTGTGTGTGTGTGTGTGTGTGTGTGTGCACGCGTGTATGTGTGTGCCTGTGTGTTTATTCACAGGGGCTGCAAGGTTCAATACATGTGAGGTAGCCTTCCTCCAGGGAGAAGAATGCAAGGGCATCATTAAAACCAGGCCCATGTCTGATGCCGGGAAACAAACAACTGCATAACATGAGACTTTAGAGTGCATGTGTGTGAATATGTGTGTGCGTGTGTGTGTGTGTGTGTGTTTGTGTATGTAGTGGCTCGTGTGTGAGAGAAAAACAGTGCATGTGTGTGTGAACGCACATCAGGTGCCATGTGCTGTGTGTGTGTGTGTGTGTGATAGTTGAGGTGGGAGGGTGGCAGACATGAAGCATGGACAGTCAATAGCTCTACTGCATGATAATCGATTGCCATTTGTAACAGTGGGGCAGACGGAGGGGGCCGATCAGTGCAAATTATTGTCAACGCTCGCCGGCGTGCTGTGCAGCCAGGCAGTCAGCGTAGCCCAGCAAGATAAATGACACCGCATCCACTGGAACAAGATAGCAGTTAGTCATACCTGGGAGTACAGAGACACGGCAGGGGCCACGTCAATACAGGAGCAAGAGACAGACAGAGGAAGTGAGAGAGAGAGAGAAAGAGAGAGAGAGAGAGAGGTGTGTGTGTGTGGGGGGGGGGGGGGGTAGATTATATGGACAAATGTGGGTCAAATTAATCAGCCGACGACCTTCCATGATATTTTGGAACATGTTACAGTATGTAGACATGTTATAATACATTCACTCAAGAGTGACTCAACTGCTCTCTCATAAGCCAGTAGATCCCTGTTTTGCACTCACCATAAGACACACACACACACACACACACACAAACACACACACACACATAGGACAGGCTTGCATTGATGCCTGTCGTGAGGGCAGCTCTGTTATGCCTGCGCACATCTGGATGAGGCAAGACAAGAGGCCACTGTGATTCACAAACTGGGATTCACAGGCAAACAGCTGTGACTCTATGAAACATACCTGTTGTTGCTGGTGTCGGCACGCAGCTAAATTCAATTTAGCATCAGACTGGCTCGATGTGCAGGGTAGATTGGTGATGGTGTTCATATTTATTTTGGGAGATGCAAGCATTGGGATATATTTTAGGATTGGTTAATTGGACATGACATTCAATAATGTCTCAAGTTGCCAAGCTAAATGCAACAAATTTGTGTCATTCCTTTCAGGTGCATCGGAGTAAAGATTTATGAGGTGAAGTGAAATTCTTGTAGATAGATGCATTTGCTTTTAGCAACAGCGAGGGGGAACGCAAAGGATCTCAACAGTCTTGCCTAGAATAAACATATTGGATTAGCTTCATCTCCAAAAGGTGAGGTCAATTAGGTCTGCACATGTAAGACTTCCACAAAAAAAAACATCAAAATAAACCATTGATTGTGAAACAGATGGGAACACTTTCATTGATTCTCAGAGAGTTCCCCAGGTCTTATTAGACAACAGCCAATGGTCTGCAGTGGTGGGGACAGTGGCATACAAGATTCTATTGATTTCATATGTTGTTTTTGCATGTCTTTGCTCCCCCTCCAAAACACACAGACACACACACACAGACACACACACACACACACACACACACACACACACACCCTCCATCACTGTAATCACTCTTTCCTGGCTGCTAAACATGACAGCTATACTCCCATATCTGGCATTTTGGGGGTCAATAGTATATCCAGTGCTCAATCGCTCTAATGACATAATAGGCGTAAACTCGCTCGTTTTGCCTAAATGATCTGGTTTTAAACATTTCCCGTGCTGGAGTGAGGTCAATGGGGTGGTGTCTCAGAGTGAGAGCCCTTGATTCCAGACAGGCCCTTTTTTCTGTGGTACAAAGGAGAGGTTGGCCCTAGTGGATCCACTTGTGTTGTGCTTGGAGTGTGCGTCAGGCACTGATGATAGCGATAGTCTCTCAATGCCTGAACTTATGAGAGAACTGGGAGAGACAAACGGAGCAGCTCTGCGTTGGGGTGTGTGTGTGTGTGTTTGTTTGCATGTGTGTCTGTACTAGAAATTGTGAGAAAGATTGTGTCTGTGTTTGTTAATCTGTGTGTGTGTGTGTGTGTGTGTGTGTGTGTGTGTGTGTGTGTGTGTGTGTGTGTGTGTGCATTCCTGCCTAAATGTGTTGCACAAATGTATATGTGTCCATGTGGCTCTGTATGTGTGTGTGTGTGTTTCAGAATATGTGGTTGGGGGGCAGCATGTCTGCATATGTTTGTTTTCTATTTGTGTGTGTATGCATGCATACGTGTGTGTGTGTGTGTGTGTGCGCGTGCATCCGTGTGTGTATATGTTGGTTTGCATGCATGCATGCGTGTGTATGTGTGAGTGCATGTGTATGGGTGTGTCCTGTCTGGACGGGGTGACTGCGCGAGCCGCCCCCCCTTGTCATGTCCACTGAGGGAGATGAGCTCTGGTGCGGGGCAGGAGAGCAGATTTTCGCCAAAGGCCAAGGGAGGCAGTGGAGAGTGAAATGACTGTTTGAATCCATTCCACCACTTCCACTGAGTCCTTCCCTCCCATTTAAGTCAAATGAACAACAGTCCATTTACAGGCCATGCTCAAAGAGAGAGGCGCGGAGAGAGAGAGAATGAAAGAGAGAGAGAGAGAGAGAGATCATATTGGTTTTAGTATGTTATGCTGGAGTACAGTGGACCGTTACAAGGCTTCATTTTTCTCACCCAGTGATGAGCTGAAAGCTCCATTCTGAGTGACAGGACATGTGTGTGTGTGTGTGGACAGCCAGTAGTGAATGGTGTACAATTCTCACTGTGTTTCCTTAACACTGATCACTGTTCACTTTGTGTACTATATGAATGCAGCTGCCAAATCTACGCAAGCACACACACACACACACACACACACACACACACACACACAGTGTGTAAAGGAGAAAAAAAAATTAAAAGTATAAAACGAATGAAACATTTTCTTTAATTATCCATTTTAATGAAAGGTCTGAGGTGTGTGTGTGTGTGTGTCTGTCTGTCCTTTCTCTCTCTCTCTCTCCTCTGGCCTCACTAAGTTTATTAAGATGAAGGGCCGGAGACATTAGGAAGCCCTGTCAGTACCAGTAGAGAGGTCCTGCCTAATGCCAGTCGACCACTGACCAGTCCAAGACAGGGCTGCAGCTAAGTTTCTGCCTCGAGCCTTATATAACATCATATACCTTGTTAAGATGATTCACTCATAGCATTGTGAATTTGTCGTTTTGTCCAGCATGCTAAAATAGACACCAGGAACTCCACTTTGGGCTACAAGTATACCAAGTGTTTTTGTGGTTTTGTGTGTTTTTATGCCTGGTAATAATTAGCACAACACATGCTGATATTCAAATCATTTTTATGATATTCAAATCATGAAAAGCGTCCATATTTGGTAATGCAAGCAAAATAAACCATTATTTTACAAAGGGAATGCCTGTACCCAGAGAGCTACAAGCTTTAAGCTATACGCTCCAAGCTAAATAACCATACCCTGAGGCAAGAGAGAATGTGTGTGTGTATGTGCGTGTGTGTGTGTGTGTGTGTGTGTGTGTGTGTGTGTGTGTGTGTGTGTGTGTGTGTGTGTGTTGGGGGTGTTAGGATTGGTTTTTACAAGCAGTCGGCCGCTATCAAATCACCAATTAGCAAATGAAAATTCATCGGGCCCAACTGCTGGCCGACTGTTAAGTGATGATCATTTACAATTGCTCTTGAGTGGGTAGTGACCAGAAAATGCACAAATGCTCGTATGACATCGCTAGCTCTAAAGTGCACTCACAGACTGGGGCAAAGGCTACAGGCAAGAGAGACAGAGACAGAGAGGAAGAGGTGAAAAGATGGAATGAGAGGGTGAGAGAGGAAAATACGGAGAAAGAGTGGTGTGAGATGGAGAGATGTGGCGGAGGGCAGGAGAAAAAGGGGGGTTGGGGTTGGGGTTGGAGACATTTGAAGAAAGATGGCAGGAGAGAGAAAGAAAGAGAGAGAGAGAGAGGAAGAGAGTGAGAAAATGAAGCTCATCAGCCCAGACGAATTGTACACACAAATGAGAAGGCTCACCACTCAGTCCCATTCTGTACATTTGCATATCAAATGGGATTGCATGCAACGGTCAACCCAGCAGCACTCAACCAGTTGAGGTGTGTAGCGATGGGGCCCCCACAGAGCCTTGACTACTGGGCTAAATGTTTGTCTTTTGAACAACATGACATTCAGTATCATTGTGTGTGGCAGTGAAAACTAAACAGGGCTCACCTAACCTCACACTGCTCTTCGGGCAATATAGCAGCAGGCTACCCAATACACCAGGGTACCTAACCCCTCACTGCTCTCCGAGCACTATAGCAGCAGGCTACCCACCACACCGGGTTAGTACGTGTTTCACTTCACTGTGTGTTCACTGTGTGCTGTGTGTGTGTGTGTGTCACTAATTCATGGTTTGGTATAAACGCAAAGAACGAATTCCCTCACAGGATCAAAAATATATATGTACAATACTATCATACTATATACTTAAATAATCTTTCTTCTGCAAAACTGTTTCATTTATGTGTCTGTGAAACTCATTGCACAGAAAATATACATTAAATACTACTACAAGACTGAGATCCAAAAGAATAGTATACTCTTATCGTATGCTATAAGAAATATATATAAGAAGGAAATGAAAAAGAAAGATTTTATGCCTCAAATGCACTTCACCAAAGAAGAAAAAACATACACACACTTCTCATATTTTGCATCATCCTTGGTTAGCCGACTCTCATTGAATCTCCACTGCTAGAAAACCAGACTGGCTGCCTTTTAATTTGGCTCGATATATCAGTCTGTGCCATGATGTGCATTCTGGCAGCTCCTTAGCCATGAGTGGCAGCTTTGTCCTGCTTAATTACAGTGTGTGACTGACTGGGCCGCATCTCTCGTGAGAGACAGAGAGGAGGAAGAAAGGGCACAGGGAGTGAAAAAAACGACTGATTTACACCGCGCTCCTGTATTCGGAATGGAAAGACAGAGAGAGAGAGGGGAGGAGAGGTGAAGAGGAGGAAGAAGAGGAGGAGATGGAGCGAAAGACACCACAGGATGCCTTCCTTCTCAGAGTAGGGCAGATCATCGACCTCATTTCTGTTTCTGTGGATCCAAGGCACGTAGCGAGAGTCGTCCAAAATACACCACAGACAACATGCGGAATGAGTACTTGTCCCAACCTATAATGGTATACCCCAAATGGTATTGTTACTGGTACTGTCTTTTTTAAGATTTTTTGTTGCTTTTGTTGTTTCCACCAGGAATGTAGGAGAGGGCATCTGAGGTGAAACACACAACCAGACCATGAAACAACAGCGTTCCTTGGGGAGACCTTTGGTGAAAAGTGTGGCCCACAGAAATTTCCCACCACATGTGCACACACAGTTTGCTCCAGAATATCACCAGAAATGAGGTTTCAAAAAATCTAAATTAAAATGAAAAAATCATCTCTGTGCCATCTGTGCCAGAACGTCACAACTGTATGCATAGTATGGTTAACTAACGTATAGAACTTGCTAATAGTATTAGGCATTGTTCTTAACACTTACTAGTTTGTGTTTGTGTGCAGTGGTGTCAATATGTAGAGATTTCTTTCTCTATTTCCAACATATTGTTACGCAGTAACTTATTTTCATGCAGTTTGAAAGCTGTTAGCAGGACCATTTTCCCACCCCCTTTTCAAACTTCATACTCAATTCACAGCACTGATTCAAAACCACCTGACACTGAAAAATTTGCCAGCACAAGCTCTATGTTTTGCAAAAAAAAAAAACAAACAAAAAAAAACTATGTCTGACTACATACCAAACAGTGTGTGTTTGTGACAGGAGCTGTACATGTAGGACAAGAACAGGAGTAAGATGTGTAAAGCACACGGTACGCTGTCTGCTCCCTGCTCTATGGCATGACATGGCCTTAATGCCCGTCCTGGTCTTGTCAAACGCGCCCGCTCACCGTTCCGAGAGGCACCTGAGCTGTCGCGCGTGGACAGATGCCACCATATTGGAATGATGCACTTGACTTGCTTTAATGGGGGGAAGGTAATGTGCGGATAAATGGTTAAAGACAGACCAGACGCCGGCCTCCAGCGGAGAGCGCAGGCACAGGGACAGCTGTGCGAGAGCGCCAGCACAGGACCTTATGGCGCCATCATCATCATACTTCAATTATTACAACCAACCGACGACGACGACGACAACAACAAAACAGTGAAAAACAACTCGAAATCACGGAGCAGTGATCTTCTGTCGGCTGAACAGAAGGCCATTTCAGGTGTTTTCTCAGATGGAAAATGGACTGTTGCAAATGCTGGGCGGTACACAGGAGACATTTGTGTGACACTTTTTTGTGAGATGCTATCTGTCTTTTCCCGGCTGTTGTTGTCTTACACATTGTTGATTTACACATTTATTACACAAAACACACTAGATGTACAACTATTTTCACTCCTTTTACTGTGGCGGAGTGTTGAATGCTCATTTAAAATGATCTCTCCTAAACATGGAAATTGAAGCTAAATGGTGTATAGCTAACTGTGTGTGCATGTGTTGTTAACTGTGTGTGCATGTGTTGCTCTCTTAAACCAAGACACTAATCACAATCGGGCTGTGCTGCCCCCAGAGCAAAGGTAGGGGAAAGATTAGGACCTCTGATTTGGGGTGGGGGTTGGGTAGTGGCTTTCATAAATCACACACCGGCCTCTCGAGTCGTAATTACCCGTGGCCGTGAGTCACGAGGCACAGCAACGAGCTACAACATAACGCCCTATAAACCCTGTCATATAAAAAAGTGTGTAAAATAACTGGATCAACACTCCATTTTACAATAGCGCCATAAAATGACACTCAGAGCCAATGCAATGCATGCACACACCACGAAGAGAGAAGCTGGGCGTCCACCCGAAAAATAAACCCCCCCGGATAGTTTTAATGAATTCAATTTGACATGTTACTTGTGTTTACACAAACTCCTGTATGGTTCTCCATTAGCCTGCCTAACAAATCGACGCTGACTTGTTGTGAAGGTTTTACATGAGTTTGCCTCTATAGACAATGTATACGACACACAACCCACCTCCAGACCCATTTTAAGAGGATTGCAAATGTAATGTGTACAGGGAGACTGCTTAGGTAGGAGTTGTCTTTTTTAGGGGATAGGACAAACTAATCTTCATACTGATTTGCTCTTAAAGGATAAATGCAAGAACTCATCTAAATCTGATGGGGTTTTTTTATGATTTTTTTTTTCTTTTGTCCTTCAATCACAGATTTAGAGAAAGCTAGGTTGAGCATTACAGATAAAGAGAGAAAAAAAACAGTTCATGTAAAAGTTAATATCCAGCAGCTTCATGTGTTCATAGAAAAGTTATTATGCAGGAGCTTATGTAAGTTTCAGTTTGACATATTGCTTGAAGTGGGGGTGGGGGTGTTAATCCGTTGTCAATGTCCAGATGATCCGCTCCGTAAGAAGATGTAAGACCCAGGTCATGCTCCTTTGTTGTGACAGTGACACAAAGCATGTCCCAGTGCTATGAATACCCCCTGCATCCACCCCTCCCCATCCCACTTACTCCACCTTGCCCCTTCAGAGAGATCAAACCCCCTCCTCCATTAAATGCCCCAAGTTAATGCATCCTGCCCCTTTCTCTGCCCCTCTCCTTCTCCCATAGCCTCCTCGGACCACCTCAGCAAACCTCCAACCAACTTCCAGATCTCATACACCCCCCCATCCCTTAACACACACACACCCCTGTGCTTATTCTTATTCCTCTTATTCCTGTGTGCTCTGCCCCACCTTTCTTTGCCTCCACCAGCCTTTTCAGCTGCCTATTCAACTACACTTTCCCTCTTTTTTATGATGCACCCGACCACCTCTTGCCAGTATATCTGCCTCTTCTTTCTTTAAATCTTCTACCCTCCCCTCCAACCCTATGCCCCCCAAAGCTTGTATCCACACACACACACACACACACACACACACACACACATACACACACACACACACACACCCCTGTGGCCTCTCCCCGGGCCAATGGGAGGTACGTTTTTTTGGGGGGGGACATGACTCCCCATCCCCTCAACCCCGCCCTCCCTCGTTGACAGACGTGGCCCCTGCCCTCTCCGGTACCCCCTCCCTGAGCGGGTGACTGACAGGAGCGGCTGCCAGGCGACCTGGCCTCCACAGGAAGTGCTCGAGGGTTGGGATGGGGGTTGGGGGTAACGTTGGGGGCGAGTGTGGCACAAACAATGCGAGGGCATCCCTGGGTACTTAGCACCCGGCAGGGGAGGGGGGGGGTGGGCATGGGGGGAGTGAGGGGGCCTCCTGCACAGGGGCAGACAGTAATTACTGCGTTGTGCGTGGTCCGTTTTGTTCCGCGGCCATGCCTGCAGTGGCCCGATCTACTCTGTGCCACCATGGCACCAGGTTATTATCAACATCACCACTCCCATCCACATCATCTGAAGTCTGTTCATCAACATGTGTATTTGTGTGTGTGTGTGTGTGTGTGTGTGATAGAGTGAATG
This sequence comes from Tenualosa thibaudeaui, assembly GCA_027481765.1. NCBI lineage: Eukaryota > Metazoa > Chordata > Actinopteri > Clupeiformes > Clupeidae > Tenualosa > Tenualosa thibaudeaui. Next base: position 9,794,003 of record JAIFZK010000021.1, on the reverse strand, counting down.
TGTGTTTATTATAGTTATTGTAATGAGTTTCTCTGTGTGTGTGTGTGTGTGTGTGTGTGTGTGTGTGTGTGTGTGTGTGTGTGCGTGCGTGTGTGTGTGTGTGCGTGCGTGTGTGTGTGTGTGTGTGTGTGTGTGTGTCTGATTCTACTTTGATGGGGACGTGCTCATAAAGGCTCTCCTGAGGCAGGGTCGTGTGAAGGTGCATAGACAGGGGTGTGCAGAGAATAACTTACCTCCTGTCGGAGGTAAATGGAGGTTAGGGATGCCCCAGAGGTAACCTGCCCATCACACACACACACACACACACACACACACACAGACACGCACAAAGACATATTCTCTCTCTCTCTCTCTCTCTCTGTCTATCTCTCTCTCTGTCTCACTCACACACACATTTTCTCTCTCTCTCTCTCTCTCTCTCTCTCTCTCTCTCTCCTGGGGTAAAGCAAGTCCGTTTTACTTCCCTTTGCATGAGTGGACAGCAGCATGTGTCAGGCTCACATCAGTCACTCTCTCTGAAGGGTGCCAAAAACCTGCAGTAGCCTCCACCTCTGATGCCTCACCATTTACTCTCAGCCTCCTATAATCAGACCTTTGAAAGGCCTAATGATGTTTAAAGATTACATGTTATTTACACATTTGTACCTGACATTTGCTATATTGCAAATGAACTATTTGTTCATATTCATTTTGGCTAATCGTATTCATCACACAACACTTCAGAGTGATGTAAAATGTTTCAGAGGTCAGATAAAGTTGTAGAATACCACTGCAAATCATTAATGACTGCTCTCAACAGCAATGGGTTTTAATGCATGTAATTCATGTCTGCACATCACACTGCGAGTAGTCCTTTTAAGTATCTGAATAATAAAAAGGATAGACTTATTTTCCAATACTGACCAGTGAACGACAGATTATCCCTTACTTATTTTTTCATAGCAATACAACAAGTGCCATTAATGTCCACTGATAGGGAAAATGGAGCTGCACTGGTAAAGTACATGAATGGGGAAAGTCTCTCTGTTTGCAGAGAGGAGTGTTGGTGCTGTGGCTTTGTGCTGTTGTGCTGCAGCGGGTCAAACAGGTCATTGCGGTCAGTGCCTCCCGTGAGTGTGGACCTCTACTGTTTTGACTTTGCGGTGACTGCACTAATGTACAGCTCTGTCAGCGGGCAAGCTATGAGTACAAGCCACACACACACACACACACACACACACACACACATAAACGGAGACATCCGTCACCTCACCACGCCACGCTAATGCCACGCCACAGTGTGCCTCGCCTTGGTCCGCTCCAGCCTGACACACCCAGCAGTGGAGGGTCACGAGGGCAGGGACAGGGGGCCCGCGTGTGTGAGGGTACTCATGCCTGGTGCCTTGTCGGGCACATCGTGCCCCCCTTCCCCCTCCTGCCGCTACTGGGGCCACCAGTGGCAGTGGGCGCCGGATTAACTAATGGCTTCTCATCAGGCTAATGGAGAGATCTGACAGGAGAGGAATGAACCCAAAAAAACAGGAGGAGAAGCTGGAAGAGAGGAGAGGAGAAAGGGCAAAAAAAAACAAGCAGATGAGTAAAAGAGAAAGAAAAAAAAACTGAAGAAACACGTGACAGACAGATAGGGAAAGAGAAAGAGGAGAGGAGAGAAGAGAAGAGGAGGACAAAAGAAAAGAGGGAAAAAGACTAGAAAGAGGTGGTTTGAGGCACAGCATCTGAGCAGTTAGATGAAAGGAGGATAACAAAGGCAGAAAGCAAAAAAGAAAAAAGAAGTGAGGAGTGAGAATGAGAGAGAAAAATCACCTGGGTTTTTTCCAGTCTTGCTGATGCTCGGTGTACAAATAGGCTTTAGGGAGAAAGCCTGAGACCCACTGGGATGTTTTGAGGAGTACCTCACACTAACCTGATTTGGCTCCACGCAGGGACGGACACGAGGAGCAGGAGAGTAGACGGGGGCGATTATGCTAACGTGGGGCGCTAACACCGGGCGCTAACATGTGCAGTGCACAGGGGCCAGCCCTAATGGACTGAAGTATGGATAGAGTGCAGGGGTGGGGGATCAATCGGAATCCAGGGATGCTTTTAAAAAGACTTCCAGCTTCGTGGAGATTTAAAAATAGATTAGGGCCTCTTTCCCTCTGCGGTGAGTGTGTTTGTATGTGTGTGTGTGTGTGTGTGTGTGTGTGTGTGTGTGTGTGTGTGTGTGTGTGTGCATATGTATGTGTGTGTGTGTGAGAGAGAGAGAGAGAGAATCAGAAAGAGAGAAAGGGAGAGAAAGTATGTGTATGACAGAGGTAGTGTGTGTGTTTGTGTGTGTGTGTGTGTGTGTGTGTGTGTGTGTGTGTGTATGCATGAGAAAAAGAACAAGAGAGAATGTGTTAGTGCATCTGTGTGTAGAGGGAGGAGTGTATTTGTAAGCAGGAAGCTCTAATGCAAGTAGCAGCAAGCAGACAGTGCAAGACTGTCAGAAACAATGAAAGGCCTTTGACAAGAGGAGGAAAACAATCAACAGCATGTTAGTACACACTCTGTGATGACACAGAAGACATGGGGAAGGCCTGACAGGATGGAGAAAAACCCACGTTTAACACGTCTCCTATTGCACATCCTTAAGATTCCCTCTCTACAGCTACATAGATAGATAGATAGATAGATAGATAGATAGATAGATAGATAGATAGATAGATAGATAGATAGATAGATAGATAGATAGATAGATAGATAGATAGATAGATAGATAGATAGATAGATATAGATAGATAGATCCCTCTCTGCAACTACACAGATACATAGATAGATAGATCCTTCTCTACAGTTACATAGCTAGATAGATACATAAACAGATAGATAGAGATAGATAGATCCATCTCTATAGCTACATAGATACATAGAGAGATCCTTCTCTACACGTACTTAGCTAGATAGATACAACAGATAGATAGATAGATAGATAGATAGATAGATAGATAGATAGATAGATAGATAGATAGATAGATAGATAGATAGATAGATAGATAGATAGATAGATAGATAGATAGATAGATAGATAGATAGATAGATAGATAGATAGACTGATAGTTTAAAAAACTTTAATTATCTCAAAGGGAAATTCCAAAGTTCCAGCAGCCCACATTAAAACATACAGTACAAATACATTTAGCCAAAAGATATAGTCTGGCATAATTGTCAAGGCTTAAGAGTCCAGAATGAGTCTGTTAATGAGAATAAGAAATAGATTAATAGAACATACTGCACATATTGCACATAGTATTAATACAATACGACAGAACATGCATGCAAATAGAGACTTCCATTTGCCAGTAAGAGCAAGACATGCAAAAACAGTAGTGGGGTAAAGCGTGTCACAGCTCAAAGGTCAAAGATTAAAAGATTACTCCTCTCTCTCTGCTCAGGGGGATCATTAGAAAGTGCTTTCTCTTAAACACCTTCCTCTCTCCATCTATGACTTGGTCGTCTTTTCTGTGTACCTCTGCTGTTTTTCAGATATCTAACAGAGTTGAATGGCATGACATAGCATGACTGACAGAGGTCTGATATTTGGGACACTCTCCACAGTAGCATTTCTCAAAGTGTTTGTGAAATGTCGGTAAGCATCTTCCCTCTTTGCTTACAGCATCATTTTCCAGACCGCCCCCCTCTTTTGCCCAAAACATGAAAACTTAAGAGAGAGAAAGAGAGAGAGAGTGTGTGTATGTGTGTGTGTGTGTGTTTGTGTGTTTGACACTGCCCCCTGCAGTCAGTCCCTACAAATATTTAGACAGAAAAAGCGAAGAAGAGAAGAGAAGAGAAGAAGAAAGCGAGGGGCTTGCGGACATGCACAATACCAGCACCAGGGGCTCCATTCAGACGGGTCTGTCCGGTCGGATTCTGTGTTTATGAATCCTCCGTCTTTACAAAGTAATTCAATAGAGGCCTCACCACCTACATAGAATTACTGCAGATGCATACATCACCCCGCTTTCTGTCTGTCCACCTGCCTCACACAAAAAAATACAGGATTGAGAAAAACATTGTAACATCTATTGTAGTGTGTTTGTTTTTTTTTTCTCATTCTCTTTCTGCCTCTTTCTGTCTTTTTTCCTGCTCCCTCTCTCTTTTTTCTGTGATTTCCTATATTGATATATATTGTTATCTGTTTCTTTTCTATACACATCTGCGACACAACATCACTGAAAGGAAACACTGCAGCCATTCTCTAATTGACAAAGAGGGGTTTGTGCGAACCTTCTCTCACACACACCTCTCTCTCTTCTATGACTCCCCTCTCTCTCTCTCTCACACACACACACACATACACAAACTTGCACGCTTACACATACATATCAACACAAAACATGAACATTTCTTTCTTTTCTCTGTCTCTTCTGTCACAAACACATACGTACACACAAGTCTCTGATTCTCTTCTTTCTCTCCGTATTGCCCTTTCTCTCTCAGACACACACACACACACACACACACACAGTAGTGATTATCAATGTCCAAGAAGCACAAGTTAGCCTAGCATACACACACACACACACAGACACACACACACAGTAGTGATTATCAATGTCCACGAAGCACAAGTTAGCCTAGCACACACATACACACACACACACACACACACACACACACACACACACACACACACACACACCTCTCTCTCTCTCTCCCCCAGCTCCTTGTTCCTGGTGGGTCGCGGTGTTCCAGTTCTTGGCGTGGTGCTCCCTCGGCGAGTGGTGGCTAGGCAGGCAGGGCTAAATGAAGATATTTGTTTCCACTCAGGTAGCGCTGGCACGCTCCTCGGTGCCGGCGCGCACAGACAATTAGCCGACACCTGCTAGCAGCAGATTGTTCTGGCAGATTTGTGCCGCTCACGCCGCCCCCGACGACGCCATCTGTCCTGGGAAAGGTGTTGCACAGGTCACCACGTGCTGGCGAGCCCAAGGAGGAACTTACTCAGGAGGAGATGAAGAGGAGAGAGGGAGACAGAGAGGGAGAGAGAGAGAAGAAGGGAGGGTTGCATGTCTGGCTGGCTTGTGCTTTGAGTTTTTTCCTCTCCTCCCTTCTCCTCCTCTGTTCTCTGTTCTCTCTTTTTTTCTTCTGTTCTGCCCTTGTCTTTGTTTGTATTTGTTTCTCTGATTTATCTTTTCTTTCTTTGGTATATGTTTAGTATGAGTGCATGATAGTGTATTTGTGTGTGTGTGTGTGTGTGTGTGTGCGTGCGTGCGTGCGTGCGTGCGTGCACCTCAATATGCAACTACTCTCATTAGCATTTACTGCCTGCTTCTATCTCTTTCCAAGCACACACACACACACACACACACACACACACACACACACACACACACAAACACACATCCACACACAGTTGCCAGAGCAGGGCCCTTCGACTTTGCCTCACCTTCTTCCCTGTGCTCTTCACACCTACAACACTGACCCATCTGTGCAGTTAAGATGCATGCATGCACTGACACTAATGCATACACACATACAAATAAAAACACCCACATATCCCCACACCAATGCAAAAAAAATGTAGAAGCATATCTCACACACACACACACACACACACACACACACACACACACACACACGCATAGACATACAGTGTACACATACACATACATATACGTATACACCCCATACACATACATACATACATACTTCACACACACAAACACACACACACACACATAGGCATACAGTGTACACATACACATACATATACATATACACCCCACACACATACACATATCACAGACACACACACACAATATGGCATGCACAGTGTCCACACACGCATTCATGAATTCTTTTGTTGTCCCCCAAAATATAGATATTCACTCTGATCGTAAGATCATTGCAGATTACAGAGATGCCCAATTCTGCATATTTCTTTCCTTGTTGCTCCTAATGTGCTTAATATTTATGTCAGACAGAGACAAATTCAAGCGAGGCCATTTGATCTACTTGATTATCTCACTTGCATGCACTCCAGTTGGCTTTTTAAAGAGATTCAGGTTGCTGGGGTAGACAGGGAGAGGGAATGGCTGCAGGCAGAACTATTCCCTCCCCTTTGAACACACACAGCCAGACATACAGACATACACGTACGAAAATACACACACACATACACACAAACACACACGCACATACACAGATACAGAGAGGCTGAGTTAAACACACCCTGCCTCTTCCACTCACCTTCTTTCTTCCACCCCCCCCCCCCCCCCCCAACACACACACGCACACACACACATAGAAGAGAACCGACACTCCCTCCTACTGTTGCTATCTATCTGTCACACACACACACACACACACACACACAAACAAACCTCACATACAGTGCAGGCCTCCTGATGCTCCCCTTTCATCCTTGGCTCTGCACAGCTGCTCACCTTACTGCCAGCAGGGTCCCCCCCACACACACATACACACACACACACACACACACACACACACACATACACACACACACACACATACACACACACACACACACACACACATACATACAAACACACACATACATACACACACACACACACTCTCCACAACTCCGACCAACCCCTCCAGCCTAACCCCACACCCCACTCCCTCCACCCAACAGCCCCCCAGCCTTGCGTCTGAGGTAGAGTGTGGATGCTGGGCACCAGGTCAGGCCCTCCGAGGGTGGAGGGGTCCAACCGAGTATCTCCTCCATCGCCTCCATGTATTCAGAGGGAGGGAGAGAGAAAGCACAGTATGTGTGTGTGTGTGTGTGTGTGTATAGGTCCCATGTGAGACTGAATAAACACACACACTGTACTCACAGGTAACACATACATTATTCATCACAGTGGACAGTGGGGAGTTGGTTTGGGGGGGTGCAGCAGGAGACATGAGAGGGGTGGGTGGTAGTAGTGGAAAGAGGTGGAGAGGGTGATGGGGTCACAGGCCATGTAAATTCCTCTGGAGTTATCCGACCTGGCAGGCATTAGAGGTGGGCTGAGCGGTCCACTTCGGATCACGTTTCTGCCCCCGCGGACGCCCGAACAAAAACAACCTCGGCCATGGAAACAACCCATAAGTACCGGGAGACTCCTCTGCTTTGTTGAAATGCGTACATGTGTGGGAAGATCGTTTTTTAGTGTTTAACTCGCAGCAGTCAAGGTTATGACATCGTTTATGTATGTGCACAGGCATTAGCATCATTTTGATATTTTCTGTACTGCATGCATGCTGAGCTGCGACATCAGAACAGAATTCCAGTTCTACATTAAGAGAAAAAAGAAGTGGGGGGGGCTTACAAGTCTGCCTAAGTCTGTTAATGGCAGTGTTGCATAGAAACTCTTGTGGGAGAACAGCAAAAACTAAGTTACACAATTCAACAAAGCACTTTACTTTCCTACTCCCTAGCAAAACGACTTTGCTTTGCGCACACACACACATACACACGCACACACACAAAATATATTGACACACAACCCTAGTTGATCCTGACATGTTTCCTTTTAGGTCCCTGAGTGCACTTTTGCTTTGGCTTCAGACCTCTCCGCAGTTTATTAAGGTCAGCAACACCAGCTCAAAGTCTCCCCCATCAGTATAGCACGCCTGAGCAGAGTTGTGCTCCAGGCGTGTACGGTGAAACCCACGCAGGATTAGCGTTGTGCTCGATGCACAGGACATGTATGGATTCACATGCCCACCCCCCCCCCCCCCTTCCCTCCTCCCAACACGCATGGCAGGCGTCCTATATCCAGCGACGCCCCGTCGCGCTTACATCCAATCTATACGCTGGGCTTCGGTTCGACAGTGCGTGGAACGTACAGAGGCCAGGCATCCTGCATGGCGTTGCACACACGGGAGCCACATTAATGGACTAGGGGCTTCTGAGTACTCAGCCCTGATAGACGCTTCCAGCGGTGGTCACTTTGACCTTGACCTATGGGTTGTGTAAAGGGGGTAAACTCTGGAGACTCTGACTGATACCACCTACTGTACTTCCGTAGAGTTTGTTGTGCCATGTGAGTAGGTTAACAAAGCTACAGTATGTATTTAATAAGATATGTGCAGTCTGCGGCTGTCAGTGCCGTCTGGTGTTATAGTGTGGCGTATGTATGACTAAGGATGCAGATTCTATACTGCATGGTGTTATGGCATAATGTGTTAAGACTTTGTTGTAGTTTGGTTGGTATGATTGGTTTGTGGTGTGTGTGTATTCTGTGATAAGGTGTGGCCGCGTCCGTGTGTGTGCATGTGCGTCCGTGTGTGTGTGTGTGAATACTACGGTGTGGCATGTTATGGTTGGCTGCACCTTGCCATCCAAAAAGCCAATAAGAGGTGTGAAGTGGAGACAATAAGCAACAGCAGGATCAGACCTGCAGATGAGAGCTTGCAGTCCCTCAGTAAAGCCTCCTCTCCTTACACCTCAGTACACGCCGCCAAAATGTGCAACTCTCTCACACACACGCACACACACACACGCACACACACACACCTTAATTGAGTTGGGAGGATGCGTGACACGAGCTAAATATAAACAAGACGGCAGAATCATTGCTGACATCTGTCTGCTCCAGCTGCAGAGACATGAAGTCGGTCGACAGACAGACAGACAGACAGACACAGACCGACACAGACCGACCGACCGAGAGATATCCTCAAGCCCAGGTTTTGCTTTGGCCTGGCTGGAGGTAGCTGAGTAACCAGGCTACTGCAGCGGCAGCTTCTGCAGCTCCTGGTGGTAGGGCCTTTTCTGATGCGAGGACCCCCACCATCTTGCCTCTGTTCTCCCCTCTGCTGAAATCAATGGAGGCTGGAGATGTTGGCTTTTCTGTCGTCCCGAGCAGTTTCATAAAGCCACGGCTGAAATGCCTCGTTTTGTTGAACAAGCAAGCGCTTACCAGCTTAGGGGATGATATTGATTTTCAAAGTCGAACAAAACAAACAAACAAAAAAAAACACATGTAGACTTACATACCTACGTGAAGTTTTCTCTTTCTACCCTAGGTAAGCATCCACCTTTAGAAGTAAGCTTTGTCTTGTCTCCTTGGACCCTTGGAGACAGGAAGACTGTAACTTTAAAGTTATGTTCAAAATAAAAAAAAAAACTTTGAAATCCAGGATTCTTTGGTTTGCTCTGGGCGAACAGAGACTTTGAAGAATTTATTTACCCATTAAAACGAGAGCAGAAACAAATCGATGATGACACCAAGGCACGGCCAAACGAGGGCCTGAGTCTATGTCCGCACAAACAAGACCAGAAAGACAGAAAGAAAGAAAAAAAAAATCCACAAAGACCACCTAGCTGTTAGGGGTTGCATTTGAACTGTGAGCAGGTTTTATTCAACGATCGCCAGAACCTCACACAGCCACCTAGAGCTATGGCTGTGTTCTATACTTTCTAACATCAAGGCCAGTTGTGCAGGATTGAAGTCGACTTTACATCTTCCATCCGTTTTTTTATATATATATACCTTTAAAACTTACACAAGCACACATAGATGCACACAAAAACACATGCACAAAAAAGAACAAACACACACACACACACACACACACACACACACACAAGAGTAATCCAAAACTAAAGCCAGACTCTGGGATGTGCAAATTGAACAGTGGAAACTTCAGGCCCGTGTCAGAAAGAGAGAGAGATAGAGAGAGAGAAAGAAAGAGAAAGAGAGAGAGAGGAGAGCAAGTGAGGACTGTCACAGCTCTCAGGACGCCACATGACAGATGTCTTTTTGGGCCTTTGGCTCCACAAACTCTCAGTGGATGAGCATACGGTGCATTTTGCCCAAGCGCAGAGTGGCACACACCCCCACACCAACACCCCCCTCTCTTCCCTATCCCCCAAAAAAGAAAAACCTGTTCCAAGTAGTTTTCCTTTGAAAAAAACAAAACAAACAAAAAAAAAACACAACAACATTGTGTTTGTAACTTGAATCACTTCCTTTGTTTTTGGTGTAAACTTGTCAAAGTGTCCATTTGGCAGGCTGACAGGAATGTCAGACATTTGGATCTTTACCCTTGATATTTAAACTGTATTTTTCTGTATTTACAAAAGGGTGTGGGCAGACGAGTTTGTCTCTGAGCATTAAACACACCTCTGAGTGATTCAAACCCAGAAGTGTGTGGTTCACCCAGCAGAATATGGCAGAGGCGTATCCTGTGGTGTTTGATAAACACAGTCGTTTACTTAAGAAATTTCAGGGACCCCATTCTACCCCCCAAATGCTTGCCTCTAATGAGGCCCTCTGCAGTCATTAGCTGTTGTGGCCTGTGCCAACTCGGCTGCCACGGGGGTGGAGGGGGGTTTGGTAGTTGTGTCCCGGTGGTAAACGGACAAGGGCTTGTGACTTCAGCCTCCAAAACTTCAAAGCAATACCCCCCACACACACACACACGCACACACACTCCAGTTCCAGACCCCCCCTCCCCTCCAAAAGAGAATGACAAGACACCAAGCTGGTGGAGGGAGAGAAAGAGAGATAGAGAGAGAGAGAGAGGGAGGGAGAGAGCTAGTTGACTTCAGAGAATCAGGGTGTCCTTTTAGTCGCTGCAAATGAACTAACAGGTGGTAGCTAGGAGGCTTGGAAGTGAGGATCTGAGAGAGGCTGGCCAAGAGGTAGGGCCGCGGCTCCAGCGCCTCTCGCAGTCTGTGATCTGTCTCCAAGCTGGCAACCATGCTATCAACAACGGAGACTGCAGATGTTGCCGCTTCTTTTCCCCAACATGGCCCTCAGCCTCCCCCGTTTGTGTGTGTGTGTGTGTGTGTGTGCAGGCGCTTGTCTTTGTTTGCCCATGTGTGTATCTGTGAGTGTATCTGTGTGTCTCTGTCTGTGACCGTCTCCTTCCTGTGCCATTTGTGTGTGTGTGTGTGTGTGTGTGTGTGTGTGTGTGTTGCTTGTCTACAGATCCTGATCAAGGCTGCACTCTAGCTGTGACTGGCAATGTCAAAGTTGCTCTCATTTCTTTACTCTCCCTCCTCTTTCTCTATGCCTCCCTTTCTCTCTCTCTCCCTCTCTTTCTCTCCCTCTCTCTATTCCTCTCTCTCTCTTCTTTCATTACTTTCAGAGTGAACAATTGGAAGCACAGGTGGCCGGTCCAGTCCCCTGTTCCAAGTGTTAGATTTCATTACAAGGCCTGGTGATGAGGCCTGGTGAAATCAGTGAGGCGACATCTGTGTGTTGATTTTAACCTCAGACACGGCATCTCCTGCCGTGCAGCACCATGGAGCTTCAGACACGCAGAGGAGTTTTCAAAAGACAAGACGAGAAAAGATCATAGTTGTTTTTATCAGCTCTTCTAGTGGCTACAGAACATTTTTGTTTTGCCATTTTTTCGTTGCATGTGACAGATATGTCAAATATGCTACATTTGTAAATAAACAGAATAAGTTCATATAAATTATAAAGGTAAAGGTGAAAGATGCTTTAAATCAGATTTGTATTTTGCAGATACACATCAGATAGAAATGAATGAAATTACAAATAAATCAGAAGGAGAATGAAAAAAAGCAAAAAGGTATCAACATTAAAAGAAATGTGCATTGACAAGATGCCCTAGACTGTGTTATGAGGTGAGGTTTTTTTTTTTTTTTTTTTTTTGGGGGTACCAGGGCGGGAGAGAGATAGAGGAAGGAGGCAACAGAGGGAGGGAGCAAGGGAGAGGGGGCAATGAAGGAGGGGGAGGCAGGGGTGTCGATGGAGAGAGGGGGCTCGTCTCCCACCCCTACTCTGGCTCAGAGCTAAATTGTACTTGGCAGTCCTATGAGGCCTGTCTGTTATGTACATTTGAAAGCATTATGAAATCTGTCGTCTTGACTGCGCCGGCGAACTAATAACAACAAGAAGCATTGTGCGCCACCTGCTCCTTCGCATTTAGGCTGGTTTTTAAATATGCAGGCATAATGGCACCTATTCCCCCGATTAATGTACGGCAGATCAGAGCGCGCGGAAAATCAAGCCTGCGACAAAACCGGGCCGAGCATCCCTCACACACAGCCGGCTGCCTGTGATTTTATTAAAGAACAAACACGCCGGTGACAAATCCCTGCTCTTAAGCCTCGGGGGATTCCACAAGGCCTGCGTGCCGAGGCTGTGTTTGTTTCTATTCAGAGGGAGAGCAAGCAGGAGAAAACACATATAGATGACTGGGAGTGTTAACGGCATAAGTTACCTTGAAAAACAACACTTGCAAATGCAACACCGATAACCTGCTTTGTTGTAGTTGTTGCTACTTTCTTTTTTTTTTTTCTTTACACCAGCCAGTCATTTATCAGAAAACAGACATTGCCCATATTCTTTTGTTCTTCCTTTCCAATTCTCTCTATCTCTGCCTAACCCATTCATTCATTTTTCCCTCTTTTTTCAAACTGTGCACCCCTGCCTGGTGGAAAAGGTAAACATGCCGAATTTAACCAACATTAGCTTTTTTCAAACAAAAAACAAGGTGAATTATCTTCCCAGGTTCAAGGACACATCATTTTAAAAAGCAGGTTCTAAGGGGCTCCCGGGCTAATAGCCCCGCTGCTTCCAGACCTGCCGGCTTCGACAAACAAATCTGCATGAAAGCGACGCAATGGCGTATTTGTCAGTGGTGTAAATTTCCCATGAAACAGCATGGTGCCTTATTAGGTTTGTACCTCAGGTCTCTCTCTCTCTCTCCTCCCCTGTATCGGTGAAAGAGAGCAAACAGTAGATTAATGGAGAGAGGAGTTAGTGGATAAAAAAAACAGGAAAAAACCTCTTTGGCTTTGTGATTTCCCACTTCGTCTTAAACCAGGGATATTTTTGTCAGCTGTTAATTACTGTCATATGGCAATGCCACCTTTTTTTCTGTCAGATGACAGAATCTAGGGGAAATCAAGTCTGTTCAGAGACTGCCTTCCAATCACACCTGGTGTCAAACAGGAGTATGTTTTTTCACACTTCAGAGGTATGTTTGATTGGAAGTGAAAAGTGTCTGTGAGTGAAAGTCTGCGTGTGTGTGTGTTTCTTGTCAGGTTAATTTTAAACTTTAGCTGGAAGGAAATCATAAAATCGCTCCAAATTATAATAAATGGCAAGTTAATAATGCTAATATTTTGAGCATTACACATTCAACATATGATTTACTTACAGACCAGGTGTTTCATTGTGTGGAATTATAATTCCCCAAAAATCAACAATTGAAAAATCACCAATAAAAACAACAAAACGCAATCTTCCAACTGACTGGTAAACAAAAACACAAATAATACCATACCCAGTACACATAATGTGTTATTCTCTTTAAAATACATGCCCTTTATGAAACAGATTTTGCAAACACTAGGTGCAGTAGCTCTTAAACCTTAACACACACACGCGCACACACACACACACACACATAAACCTAACTGAAATGTGTGACCTTCCCAACACCGAGAGAATCAGCAGCAGTGAAGGGATTGGTTGAACCTGGCCTCCTGAGTTGTGGTGCAACAATCGGCAGCGGCACGAGTTCATTGGCCGCCTCGCATTCCTGGTCACGCCCGGCGAATTTGGCAGCCGCACGGGTGTCATGGAGCCCCAAGTGCCAGACGATGTGGCAAAAACATGTCACGTCTGATTGCTGGTAAAAGCGCGCTTCACACCGACCGACAGTAACCTAACGCCACACAACCCACCGGGCCAAGTGGATGTCTCTATTTTTTGCTTGACCAGTTCACAGCCTCCAAAGGTGAGCCCCACCCCCCAAAACACACCCCCATCCTCACCCCTCTAACATCACACCAATGCTCCCCACCACCACCACCACTCCCCTTCCAACCCCCCCCCCAACCCCTCCATTCCATTCCCTCCTTTGGGGGTGCACCAGGATGACCCCCAAACCAGTGGCTGGAAACGTAACTAACCTTTTTGTGTCCTCTTTAACCCCTATCCACCCATCCCAACCCGCCCAGCCCTGAGCCCTTTCCCACCTCACCCAAATCAATAGCACTCTGCCGTAAACAAGGAAACACTGTGCTGGTATTAATCCCCACTTCCACCACGCTTGACATCCACACACAGTTCACTCAACCAGTTTTCAATGGGGGAGAAATGGTAAATAAAAGGATGCTACCAGGAACAAGTGGAGAGCATGTAGTGTGTGTGTGTGTGTGTGTTTTTGTGTGTGTGTGTGTGTCTGTTTGTGTGTGAGTGTGTATATGTGTGTGTGTTTGTGTGTGTGCGTATGTTGTGTGTCTGAATGCATCAATGAATGACTGACTACAGACTGTGTATTACTATGTGTGTGTGTGTGTGTGTGTGTTTAAATGTGTGCACATGGACTTGTGTGTATAAAGAGATGCTGTGGGGGGGAAATAAATATATAAATAAATAGAAAAAATTGCGGTCTTGGAAAGGCTCCCGGAAGCGTGCACCGCCACTGAAAGTCCCGTTAAGAGCTTAATGCCTCTCTCGAAGCTCACACACTCCGCACGGATCCGCTTTTGGAAACACCGGCACTGCCATGTGAGCACTTACAGGTGCAGACTTAGATGGCCGGCCCGCAGCCCCTCAGCAGGATGCAGGTGCCTGGCTATTGATAGAGACTGCCGTGTGTGTCAAGGAGTGTGTGTATGTGTGTGTGTGTGTGTGTCAAGGAGTGTGTGTGTGTGTGTGTGTGTGTGTGTGTATGCCTGCGTGTGTGTGTGCATGTGTGTGTGTGTGTGTGTGTGTGTGCATGAAGGAGTGAGAGTGAGAGAAAAAGAGAGAATGTGACTGTGTGGGGCATGGGTGGGGGTTTGCTTGGGGAGGTGGAGTGGTTTGCTTGTGTGTGTGTGTGTGTGTGTTTGTGTGTGTGTGTGTGTGTGTATAAATCAGGTGTTGCATGATTGTGTGGTCTCTGATGCGTTTAAGGCCTAATTCTCCACTGTCACCCGCCCGCCACCAACACTCCTCTTTTTCTGAGTCAGTGGCCAGGCCAGGTGTCTGCCCGCGGTGGAGCACATTATTATTCATAACAGGTCGCTGTTTTTCAATAAAGCTTTTCCTCAGGGACTCCTGCCACCTGGGTAACGCACAAATGAACTTTTTTACATCTCTCTACCTCCACTGCAGTTATTTCCTCTTCTTTCAAAAGGGTGAGAAAGGGTAGGAACGTAAGTGAACAAAAGACAAAGACTCCTTTGAACTAAAACACCTACATATGGATTGAATTTAAACATTTTTTTTTTATTCTATTTTGATTTATTGAATTTTTTTTGTTATATAAATAAATATCCATTTTATTTAATGTGTTGAGTAAAGAAAATAAAAAAACAAGGCTATATATGTATATGTATGTATGTGTGTATATATATATATATATATATATGTGTGTGTGTGTGTGTGCGTGTGTGTATAGATAGATAGATAGATATCATTGTTTTTTCCAGTTGACAAAGCTAGCGCAGTGAGTCAGTCAGCTCTGAGTAGGCAAGCAGTCTGCACATACCTGCACCCAGACCCAGACAGGGTGGGTGGTATCATGACAGCAGCCTCAGCCCCTTAAAACCCCTAAACGGCCCAATTACACCTGCTATCCTTCATCACTAACCCACCCCTTCTCTCTCTCACACACACACACACACACTCCGCCCCCTGGCACACCGGGGCAGAGCAGCTACCTGAGCTCCTGTCGGGGGAGATTATGCGATCAGAGCACACAAAGGCCTGGTGGCACGGCGTATGTGTGTGGGCGCGCCTGTGTGTGTGTGTGTGTGTGTAGGTGTGTGTCAGGGCCTATCCTCTTTCCCTCTCGCCTGGGGTGCAGAGCAGAGTGGAGAGGAGAGGAGAGAACCTGCCCGGCTGCCACAAAGAGCTCATAGAGAAGAGAGGGGGCGATGGAGGGGACGGGGGGAGAGAAGAGGAGGAAGTAGGTAGATGGGTTGTTGTGCAAACATTAGGAGGCCAGAGATTGGCAGGTAATAGAGCAGACATAATGAGCCCTGAGTACCTGTAATCCTAGGAGATATCACTTGAGATAAAGGGGCTGGTGTACGTGTGTGAGCATACGGCCGTGTGTGTAGTGTGTGTGTCTCTGTGTGTGTGTGTGGGTATTCCCTCAGGTATGTGTAATTGGTCCCAAGCCAGGTTGTGTGAGGATCAGGTGTAGGGTGTCAGCTGTGGCTGAGTGAGGCCTATTGATCCAAAAGAGTGCACATTTCCTGACCCAAATGCAATCGGCGGGGGTGAGGCATCTGGTTCAGTGTGTCTGTGTGTTGGTGTGTGTGTGTGTGTGGGGGGTGTGTGTGTGGGGGGGGGGGTCTGTACCTTATCTGACTCTGAGGAAGGTGAGGTGTGTGGAGATGGGGGGGTAGGTCAGAAATAGCAGGCGTGAGGACAAGCCCATGCAGGTCTAGAGTGGTGAGATGGGTTGGATTATTTGAGGGGGGAATTGGGCCCTCTGTATCTCTGTAGGCCTCACACAAATGCCCCCCCCCACACACACACACACACACACATGCACACTCCCTTTACGTGTGGGATACTACTCATCTCATACATTTCTATACAATCTCAGCAAAGTTGTGTATCTTAGCTCTGTGTATCAGTGTGTGTGTGTGTGTGTGTGTGTGTGTGTATCTGTGAGTGAGTTTTTTTTTTCCTCTTGGATTCCTGTTAATTGTGCACTTAATTTATGCTTTAAGAGACTTTGAAAAGGAGAGGGGGCACAGATTAGGGACAGAGATACTGCATTTGGATTTGCTGTAGACTGAGCAGTGTGTGTGTGTGTGTGTGTGTGTGTGTGTGTGTGTGTGTGTGTGTGCGCAAGTAAAGTGAGGGCGGGTGGATGTGTGTGTGTGTGGGGGGGGGATAAGAAACAGGCGAGACAGCTGCTCTTTTCCCAGTCATTTCACCCACTTATTGGTTAACTCAGTGTAAAAAAAAGTAAATGTTCAGGGGATTTTAGGTCGGACTTCTCACAGCCAAGGTAGATGCGTGCTTGACTTGAGCTCTAATCTAACTCCTGTGTAGTATTGATCCACAGTGGCCCCACTGGGAAGCTTGGCAGTCTTCTCCTGCCCAAGGTAGACAACGGTAAGAGAGGGATGCGTTCTTAATGCCCCTGTCCACTCCCCAGTTAATATCACACACACACACACCTTCTTTTTTGTGCAGCCATTTTGAGTGCACCAGATTTTCACATTTGCGCCGGTGTGATGGAGTACCTTCGGAGAGGGCTGTAGGGAGGCCTGGCGGTCTGGGCCAGAACTCCACAAATTGAAAAGAACAGGAGGCCAGTGAAGGTGGTGGAGAAGGAGTGGGGGGTAGTGAGAGAGAAGGTGAGGAGGAGGAGGTGGGGGAGAGAGAGGAAGAGGAAAGGGGGGGGGGGTAAACCTCTGAGGTCAGGCTTGTCTGGGCTAAAAGCTGATTCAGCTTCTTAAGAGGTGGGTTGGTGGGGGGGGTGGGGGGTGGTAGAGGTAAGATGGGATGGAGGTAGAGTGAGGGGTGGGAGGATGGGGGGGGGGGGTGACTGGAGGATGCAATACCTGCAATGAGAAAAATATGGATTTCTGTCTCTGAGACAAATTGATCTCTCGTGTGTAGGAGGACCAGACTCTGAGGAGAATCTGTTTGTGAAACAATGCAAGGGATGAAGAGAGAGAGAGAGAGAGAGAGAGAGAGCTACTGAAGCATAATTTCCTCTCTGAAGAATATCGAAAGGCAGGTAAAGAGAAGCTTGACTTTTAATGAAAGCCTACCAGGCTACTTCTATTTTTTTTTATTATTTTAATACTACTACTACTACTATGACTACTGCTGCTACTCGTTTTAATATCAGTAGTAATAGTAGCATTGATCTGATTCATAATGGAAAGGTTCACATTCGGTAATGTCACTAGCCTCTATTCTGTCCAAAAAAGCTTTTGAGTAAAATATCTTTGTATCGTTCTGCAGATTGATGTCACAAGCAACAAATCCTCTTGCACCTACTGACAAACCACTGTCTGCAGCTACAAGTGGGTTCTTTTCCTCTCACTAATTCTTTCCTTCTCTTCTCTTCCTAGCTCTCTGTCTCTCCTCCACTCTTTCCCTCTCTCCCTCGCCTCTCTCTCTCTGTCTCTCTTTCTCTCTCTCTCTCTCTCTCTCTCTCTCTCTCTCTCTCTTTCTCAGCACACAAAAGCTTTTGGAGAGTGCTTGGCAGGTGCACTGCTCCCCAGCACCACCCGAGATAGCTTTGACACTGTGCCATGAGAGAGGGACATCCTACAGCAGGGACCACCACACTCCCTGCGCTCCCATGCCAAGGGGAGGGGGGGGCACAGGGCTCCAGACACCTGTTACCGACAGTTGGACTCCCCCCCCCGACTCACACACACTCACACGCTTCCCCCTCCCACACACACACACACACACATAAACACCCCTGCACACACATGCACACACTCACATACATACATACACACATACAGGCACACACATGCACACACACACACACACACACAGCGCACATGGACACACCAACACACAACCACACACACACATAGAATGCACTCACACACACATGCACACATACACGCTCACACACATCCACCCACCTTCCTCTTTCTCCCCTGTCCTCCCCCTGCGTACAGGAAGGGATTAATACAGTCGGAGGCAGACGGACGCCTCCATCTATCCATCCCTCTACCCTCCCGTGCCAAGGCCATCACGTGGGATTTTCCACCATGGTGAAGGAACAAGAGGACAGGGACTACAAGGATGAGGGGAGGTGTGTGTGTGTGTTTGTGTGTGTGTGTGTGTGTGTGTGTGTGTGTGTGTGTGTGTGTGTGTGTGTGAAGGGAGTTGGATGGGTGGATGGGTATAGGGGTGGTGTGTGTTTGTGTGTATGTGTGTGTGTGTGTGTTGGGGATTGGATGGGTGGATAGAGTGTGTGTGTGTCTGTCAGTGTATGTGTTGGTGCGGTCGGGTGAGGGGTTTCGTTGGTACAGGTCTCGTTCCATTAGGTTAAGCGCTCGTTTTTCCTCGACAGCATGAAGACACATGGCCACACGCAGAGAGAAAATCTGGACACT
>JAIFZK010000021.1:9655000-9770000 GCA_027481765.1 Tenualosa thibaudeaui | reverse complement strand
CCGTGTGCATAGGTACATATTTTTATCACACGGGAGGAAGAGGAAGACAAGATGAAAAAAAAGAAGATATTCTGCTGAAGACATCTCCGGGGGTGGAGGAAGGTGGAGGCAATGGATGGATGGGGGGGGGTTAATGTATTCATCACTTTGAGAAAGAATGGCTATCAGACAAGATGAGCGGAACGGTTGGAGAGGGCCAAGATACTGCATAAGCAGTTGATTAGAACAAAGATCCACCCCCCTGCCTCCCATCCTGCTTCTCTTACCAGGGAGAAGAAGGAGGGGGGAGAAAACTCTTTCTGCTTGTCTTCTAAGTGGCTTAAAAATCAATATTCCAACTCCAGGAGCCCTCAGAGTGCTCCAAAAGTAGACCAAGTGAAAAAAAAAACATGTTTGGAAGAAACTGCAAAACCACAATCATTTATATGGTTTTGATCTAAATTATGCCAGAATCAAACAAAAACAAAAAAACAACAGAATAAATAAATAAATAACATGCTGGACAGTCAATGAAACTTTAAATGAAAAAAAAAAAAACGTAATCAAGCTGTATAAAAATATCAATTTAGCTCAATTAAAGTAAATTTAGGCCTTTTCAATCAGCTATTGTTTTTGTCAATATCTAGGATTCGGTTAATTATGCCATTGTCTTGTGATTGTTTTGTCGCAATCAAGCGAGACTGCAGCTTAAACATTTGGACGGCTTCCACTATGAACAACAGGACAAGTTTACACTCAACATTAAGATTCAAAATATTTGAATATGGCCAACCTCCTGTAATTGCTGTGTAAAATGAGATTAACTTGGAAATTTACGAGTAGCACCTCCCTGACAATAACTCCTTGGTCTGTTCCAACCAGCAGAAGCCGTGGAAACATCTGGTTAATAAGAGCAAATGTCAGCTAATTATTTTGCCAAAACATGTTCTTAATTGATCAGCTAGGGACCCGCAGTGGAACAGAGCATGCGTATCCTCTTTCAGATGGTGAAACCAAGAGGGGGAAAAAAAGAAGAAAAAAATAATCAGTCATTGAGCCTTCAGCTTCTGTTTCAAAATGGCTTAAGGGTTATGGAGCGCTCTATATAAATCAGATATTTAATTCTTTTCACTGGTTAGGGGAGGCACTCATATGTTCTTAAACATACATTGATGTCTATGAAAATACACAAACTAAACACAGTAATCTGAACAAGGAAACCCTTTCGGATCTCTCCACCAAACACACACAGACCTTGTGACTTTATCCATTGGTTCAGGGAGGAGCGGGTTTTGCGTGTGCGTGTGTGGGTGCGGTGGGGGCTTGCGGTTATTTTGGAGGTATTTGGGGAGACTGGTGAGGAATCTGGGGAGGCGGGCAGTAAGGGCACATTGCTACCCCCCGGCTAGCATGTTCAGTCTCCTCAAGCGGCCCTGGCTGTCACTTCCAGGTACACCGTTGAGCAGGAGCACGCCGTGCCCTGGGAGACTGCCCCAATCTGGGTTAATACCCCCAGATCTGGCCCCTGGAGGGCATGTGTGAGTGTGGTGGGTGGGTGGGTGGGGGTGGGGTGAGGGGGTGATGGTATAGCGGGATGCTGGGAGAGAGGTGTCTCTTTGGTCCCTCTTATTAGACCCCCCTGCCCCCTTGTTGCTCAAAATCACACACACACACACACACACACACACACACACACACACACACACACACACACACACACACTACCACTAAAACCATCCTTAGTCCTTGAGGCGGCACATCATTGTTTCCGATTAGAACCAAGAGGATAAAACACATTTGACGTGGAGCTAAATTCCTGCTCGAAAGAAACGAGCCGACCCAGGCGAGCCACAAGAAGGAGAAGCTGTTTCAGGCTGGAACATCAAAGCTGCTTTTTTCCCCCTTTGCCTCTCTCTCTCTCTCTGTACTCTACACTCTTCCTCACTTTCTCTCTTCATCTTTCGTTCTCTCTCTCTCCCTGTCTTTTTCCCTGTGCACGACTCTCCTACCAGGCTCTCGAGAGGCACGTCTTTACTCAAGTTTTCTCCACGCCTAAGTTGGAGTGCTTCTCTATTCAGCAGCACCTACTGAGAAGTGAGGTGAGCAGGAAAGAGACAGAGGAAGAGAGAAAGGGAGAGAGAGAGAGAGAGAGGAGGACAGAGAGTGAGAGCTTGAGCAAGATGAAGAAAGAGAATGATAGAAAGAGGGAAAGAGAGAGGAGTGAATCCAAAAGAAAGGACAGAGGGAGAAAGACTGATTGAGTGAAAAAAGACAGAAAGAGAGAGAGAGAGAGAGAGAGAGAGAGAGAGACAGACAGAGAGCGAGCGAAGAGGTAAAAAGAAATCTTCCACTGGCAGAATGGACTGAGAAAAACTCAAGCATGACTAAAAACTACATTCAGCGCCAGTCAGTGAATTTTGCTCCTTATTTGTCACTGCCACCTTGGAGAGCCGCGAGCATTAATAATGCATGGGTGCGGGGAATGTATTAGCGGTTATCCTAGCGGAGAGAGCCCAACAGGGACTGCACACACCAGGCTGTTAGGAGCGAGGGGGAGCGGGGCACGGCCGAGTCGGGAGCAGAGGTGTGGAGAGCAAGAGGGAGGGAGGTGTAAGGAGGTGTAAGGAGAGAAAAGCTTTGGTCCTCCCGAGCCACCCCTCTTATTTATTGAAGAGATTTTGGTGTAGTGGCGGAAAGGGTGTGTGTGTGTACGTGTGTGTGTGTGTGTGTGTATGTGTGTGTGTGTGTGTGTGTGTGTGTGTGTGTGTTTGGGGAGTAGGGGACAGCATTGTGCGTGTCAGGTGTGGTGCCCCCACCCTTGTCCCCCAACATACACACACACACACACACACACACAAACCTCCGCGATTCAATGCATCTTCCAGGGGAGGCAAGCCATCGGGCCCCTGGTCCCTGGGAAGGGGGTCCCTGTAATTGAGTTCATTGATCAAACACTGGGAGACGGGCCCTGGCCCACCCTCCAGGGCTTGCCTATCTCATCTCCTACCTTTGTCTAACACGGCCAGAGAAATAGCCCCGGGGCCCTAGGCCTGCTCGGCCCCCGCCACCGCTGTTGCTGCCGCCACATCCCGTCGTCAAGGTAAATAAGGTAGTGGCACACGGAAAGCACTCCCATCATTCAATTTGTGCAAGAATGTCTTTCTTTTTCTATCTCTTCCTATCTGTTCCGTTTTTCTTGTTTTCTTTTTGTGTGTGTGTGTGTGTGTGTGTGTGTGTGTGTGTGTGTGTGTCTCCCTTTCTCCCTGTACATGTCAGGATTAATTTGTTAGGCCAGCCAAAGTACAAAGACACTGACAGGTCTGTATAGGGAGAAAGGAAAACACAAACTCCCATTTCTGGTGTATCTTGAGCACAGTGGGAATGGACTAAAAGACATAAACATACACACACACACACACACACACAAAGCTCAGCCCCCTTCCCCTACACTCCGACCAACACATGTTCCAGTGGACCTCAATGCTCATATGAAAGGGATTCTGGTATGATTTTACCTCCACAATAGGCTCAATCTAAGGACAAGTACACACAGATTTGTATAGAGGTGCCATCAAAGCCACTCTGATTTTGTGTGGCCAGTTGTACAACTACTCAGAAAGTTTACTTTATCTACAAAAAAAAAAACAAAAAAACACACAGTAGGTGCTGGGATGAAAAGAAATCCATACTGAAGTCGATACATGGTTTTGGAGTTGGA
Organism: Tenualosa thibaudeaui; assembly: GCA_027481765.1. NCBI lineage: Eukaryota > Metazoa > Chordata > Actinopteri > Clupeiformes > Clupeidae > Tenualosa > Tenualosa thibaudeaui. The sequence continues at coordinate 9,766,303 of JAIFZK010000021.1, read as the reverse complement.
CTTCTGAATGTGACGCCAACCGGTCGGAACCTCTTTCATGAAAACAGCAAAGAGTAAACAACACACACAAAAAAAATCAACAGTGCCACTTGACAATGAAAACATGTTAAGCTCTTGTAATGGCAAGCCAAAAGCTCTGTTATTTTTTCCCTTTGTCATTTATTGTCATATTTCTTCTATAGCACACCCCAGAAACCACCTTCATTTTCCGCCAAGTGCTCACACTCCCAGCTTTCCAGACAAAAAAGAGAGGGAGAGAGAGAGAGAAAAGACAGAAACGAAGAAAGAAATAAAGGTATAACAGTTGTGCCTTCAGATGGGAGGCTAAGCCTTTGATCACATCACTTAGCTTTCTAACACTGTGGCTGGGCCAAGTCACTAATGAAATTCCGCGGCCTGCAGATAGGCCTGGAGGCTGAACGTGACACAGTCCATCTGCTGTTCAAACTCCTCGTTTCAGGCGCGCCCCACAAATGTGTGTGTGTGTGTGTGTGTGTGTGTGTGTGTATGTGTATGTATATGTGTGTGCAAGCAAGAGCGCGCACGCATGTGTGTATGTGTGTGTGTGTGTGTGTGTGTGTTGCGGTCTGCTTCACACCCATTGCCAGTATCTCTAAACGGAGCTCCACACACACACACACACACACACACACACACACACACACACACACACAAACACACACACACACACACACACACATCTCAACCACATTACACCAGGACAACAGCAGAGATGCATAAAGGCTTGTTATCACGCACATTACAAAGCTGCACAGAATTAATGGAGGAATGTTCTACACAGAGAATGAAAGGAAATGACTTAAAAATGATTTTATGAGTTTATATTGACACTAAAGATAATTACCAGATTTATTTATAAACTATTTTTTTACCTATTTATATTTTACAAAATGATTCTGTTTTTCTGCTCCAATGTACAGTGTAATTTTATTTATTTATTTCGTTCAAAAATCATGTAGCTCTAGTATGTTTTGTGAATGAACATATATCTCTAATTTGAACTAGTGAATTACATACAGCTGCATATACTGAAGTGAGGAATGCAATTGTAGCGTTACTTAGACACGTCGGCTCGTGGCACAGTGGCATAAGATCTGATAAGGACCTTCACATTATTTTAACATGTAGATAATTTGCATAATATTTTCTCATTTTCAATTTCCTTTGATGTTGAATTTTATCTATTTTTGGTGAGATAAAAGTACATTGAGCTGAGATACATTTTACAATAATCTGAAACCATCTTTGACTTTTGAGTCTTTTTTTATTAATAACTACAGTAGTTGTGTTAATGGTATGCTAACATCCTCTGCAACTTATTGAGACACCTCCCACTGTGCAACCCTGCCAGACAACCAAACACACACATTGTCTCTCCATCACATATGCACATATGTGCGCACACATACACACACGCATGCACTCACACACGCATGCATGCACAGGCTTACACACACACTCTCTTTCTTTCTTTCTTTCTCTCTCTTTCTCTCTGAAACAGCTAAGCAGGTTCCCCAATGCCAAATTATGTTGCAGTGTCAGAAAATAAGCATCTGGGTCTGGTCCTGAACAAAACAGGCCCACATTTCCAGATGCACACACACTAACTCACACACATGCATTGCAAACAAGCCACCAAGATCCTATCTGATGCCTCCCAGCTCTGAAAGCACTCTTGCAATTTCCAATAAAGTAGAGCCAGCTTTACTTGAAGCCTGGGGCCATCCCTGTAGGACGTGTTTTGAGGCATTACATCGTGTGCGGCTCACACCGGAGATGGACTCTTGCAGCCAGACTTGGCCAAATTGACTCACCAGCACAAACTCACCACAACATTATGGCATTACGACCCACTTCCAAACAGCTCGGTCATTTTTTTTTGCCCTCCCGCTCCCTTGCTCTCTCTCTCTCTCACTCTGTCAGTCTCTTTCTCCTCCTCTCTTACTACTTTACTTCAATCATATTTCCTCTCATGCTATCAGTTGATGTGATGTTGGTCTGATTTGCCACAACAGATAGACAGAGTGCCACTCGAGTATAATCTGCTCTCCGAGTTGGAGATGGGCACACACACACACACACACATTCACACTCACTCACTCACACAGAGCTGCACAGACACACACACACACACACACATGCACACACACACACACACACATTCACTCACTCACTCACACACAGATGTACAGATGCACACACACACACACCACATTGCAATGCTCTGGCATCGATTTGCATTTGATTACGTTACACATTTGATCTTTTTTAATGACAGAGAGGCGAGGAGTTCAATTGCAAAGATCAGAGCTCCTGATGTTCGAACGCCCTCGTCTTTCAAAGTTGAAAGTGATTTATCAAATCTATGTATTAACGATTCAAAGGGGCGTACAGAACAGCCCCAACGACTACGACCAAAAGTATAGGAGATTTTCACTTAATATTTTAACAGGCATATGTATGTATAAAAGACCTCAAACAGAGATCTTTTTTTCCCTTTCGTTTTTCTCCCCCCCCCTTGCCCCCTGCCTTGCCAAAAGGAAGGAATGTCGTGTGTTCCGATACTGAGCCTGGGATTAAAGCATAACATCCGCAATAACGGAATGACGGAATTAAGAGCTGAGATTCCCATTCAGGAGACTGCTGCCTCGGTGCAAAAGTGAATCCCGCCAGCTGCATCTGTGGATGGCACCCAGATGTGTGAGTTAGCAGATTAGGTAATCAGGTAGGCAAGCGCTCAGGTGATACCCAAAAGATGAGGTGCGTTGACCCGATAAATGCACGTGTAAGCGCTAAATGAAAGCAACAGGGAGCTTACAGCTTGTCTTCCACCTCCAATGTACTTCACATCTCATTTCTCAGCTGAAAGCATTAGACTCTATAATCACCTGGGCTGATGAGGTGGTAGCAGTAAATAAGACTGTGTGTTTAAGACAATGTACTGTAAACTCATCGGTAGGATGGCACAGAAAATTTGTTAAGAGCCTTTGGAAGGCAAGATAAATTGGTACTTGGTGTAGTTTTCTGCAGGGAACAATGAATTGCACATACGGAAAAGGTTCATTCAAAACACAGCCATCTTTATAGTCTGAGAACGTATGTGTGAGAGGGAATGTTTAAATGTGTTGCTTTGTTGATTTATGTGAGTATAAGCACATATGTGTGTATGAAGATTTGTGTTAGTTTGTGAGTGCGTGCGTGTGTGTGTGTGTGTGTGTGTGCATGTGTGTATGCTTGTGCACATCGGGAGGTGTGTGTGCGTGTGTGTGTGTGTGTGTGTGTGTGTGTGTCTGTGTCTGTGTGTGTGTGTGCGCTCGTGTGCGCGTGTTATAGATCGACAGTGGTCCGTGCAGTGGAGCGTGTGTTGTCAGAGGTTGCCCGCTCTTTGATTCCAGCAGCGAAGAGCCGGCCGTGGTTCACCTCCCGTCCGCTCCACTCATTTATCTTCTGACAGTCGACCATTCTCTCTCCTCTGTCTGCATCTATCATTTTCAATCACATTCAGCCCACATCTACTCACGGTAGACACTTCAAAACACACACACACACACACACACATACACCACCAAAGATGCATGGAAAAACATAAACAAAAAAAAAGTGGACACAAAAAGATGCACACAGTAAAACATACACACTCACACTAATGTAAACAAATGCCACAGCAAATGCGCTAAGAAAACAAACAAAAATCTCCTAGAAAGAAACAAATACACACATATAGTTTGTATACTCTGTGTAGTGTGTACACATTTCTTTGGAGAGCTCATCAGACACCACTTGTCAAACACCAGTTGTCTTATGGTCACCCAACTTCGTTTTATATTTGCCTTGCCTCATTATAGAGTGAAACTTTCTTGTTTGTTTGTTTGTTTGTAGCTCTGTTTTGCGTGTCTTGGACAGAGTGCAAAAGCATAAAGTCCCATCCACTTTGCAGGTCAAACATTCTGAAAAGGCATTTCCAGAGCTGGGAAATAGTGTCTGTGGGTGGGGGTGCCTTTGTACAACAATGCAGGTCTGAGACAATGTTTACCCTGAGCGGAGCATCGCTGGAGCATAGCCCCGGCAGGGGTGCGCTTACTTGCCCCCCCCCGACCCCAACCACCCTCCCCCTCCAGAAACAAACACACACACACACACACTCCCCTCCATCCCTTCCTCTTCCAGCCCAGCAGCTATCCCAAGGCAGGGCTTTAATGATGGGGGGGCCATGTGGCTGAGGGCGGGTGTTTGACGGAAGGGTCTGAGGGGAGGGAAGAGGCAGAGCACTTGGGTTGAGTTTGTACTCTCTCATGTGTGAGTATGAGACATACTGAATTGGAGAGAGATAATAAATGTGTGTGTGTGTGAGTGTGTGTGTGTGTGTGTGTGTGTGTGTGTGTGTGTGTGTGTGTGTGTGTGTATGTTTCTGATTGACTGTGAGTAGTCTCTGTGTGTGTGACTTACACACAAGGACAGACTGAGAGAAAGAGTCAAAGAATAAATGTGTGTATGTGTGTGAGAGAGAGACAGAAAGAGAGAGAGAATACAAAGGGGGAAAAAGATAGATAGACAGGTGTGTAGACAGGTGTGAAAGAGCAATGACAACTGAATGCTTTTGAGTAGGAGAATGCATGGTATGTATATTTGTGTGTGTATGTGTGTGTGTGTGTGTGTGTGAGTGAGTGAGTAATTCTATGCTTGTTTGTAAAGCATTGGGGAGTGAACCAGCTTTGCCTGGTCAGACTGCACAGGGCCCACAGGCTGTGGCCGGGTCCTCATGGGCCCCCATCCTCGGCCTGTTAGCAGGAGGCCGGACTGGAGAGAGGCACCAGAGGTGGTGTGTGGGCAGAGGGAGATGAGGGAAATGAAAAGAGGCTCTCGCATGGAGACACCGAGACACCGCAGATCCACATCAGCATGTTGTGTCTTCTCGGGCAAATTGGACAGCCGATACGAATCTGAGGCAAAACAGACTGGATCGCGAGGAGTGTAACTCAGACAGTGTTGGGGACAAGTCTCTCCCATGCCCTGTGGAAGCTGTGTTTAATACGACTGAAAACAACCCTGAGTCTGGAAAGATTAAAGCAAACATAGAGTACAATCATGCAAAAGACAAAAGTGTGGTCTCAGCACTTGATTTCATGTGGTTCATCTTGGCCTGTGTTAGCAAAACAATGCTAACATGACAGAGTAGACTGCATTAGTAGAAGTAATTCTCCAGCAGTTTATTTCACCATAAATCTCATAAACCTCATAATAATATATCTGGAACATTTTAAAATAAAATAAAATAAAATAAAATGAAATAATTGGGGGCCTATATGTAGTTTCTTCCTCACTTTGTGGCTTTCATTTGTCCCCACCTCTCTTTGTCCCTTACTTATCTGATGCTGCAATATATCTATCCATCAGTTTCTTAAATGAAGACTAAAATGAAACATGTACATGAATGAAAATAATTAGCTAAGCTACACCATGACGATTGAATGTTAGCTTAAAAACTAGGCTAAGTGAACTGGGTTAAGCAGCTGTGTAAGAGTGGACTGTTTAACGCAGACAAGACCAACATGATTATGTTAGCAGAAAAAGACCAATTTAATGTTAGCTAAACAAACTAAATAGCACTAATCTGATAGAACGAACTGGATCTAAACTATGCTAAACACAACTCAGAGGACTATGCTAGCTTAATGCATGAAGAAGAAATATAATGTTAGCTAAACATCCCTACCATGGTTGAGTAAATTGTGTTTTTCAAAAGACCCTAACAAGAATGAAGTGGTATTAAAGATATTGAGAAAATGGTTGTCCTCTTTCTCTCTGTGCTAACAACACTGCGTTAGACTATAGTAAATAACAATGGCTGAGATGGAGTTATGCAAACCATTCTGTTTGATAGCCACTGAAATGGGATGAATGGTGTGAAACAGCAAGCATGTGAACACACCACCTTAGCAAGCTGCGTCTCTTTTCTCTAACTCATTCTACCTTTCGTTCTTTTTCCCTCTCTCTCTTTCTCCATTTCATACCAGTTCATCTGGAAATAATTTTTTACTTTCTGTCTTTTTTCCTTTTTTTTCTTTAATGTCACGACAGTGGACAATTTTTACAAAGTTAAACTCAATTCAATCCATTATGACATGCCATTATCTGACAACAAAGGAAGGTTAGCCTCAAACTGTCAGCTTTATTCTCTGACAGGTTAAATGATTCCGGGAAACAATGTTGATGTCAGATCTGTATAATAAAAAGTTCTGTGAACTCCATTTAAAAATACGCAGCGCAGCCCTTAATACGGACCAACAGGCGTCATGTGCATTGTTTGTTTCTACTGGCAGAGTAATTTGGCAGCGGCTATTGTTCACGTTGACTCACAAAGCCTGCCGAAGAAAAAAAATCAAAAAGGATTTTTTTTGTCTTTTTCACATCCTGATGTGCCATGATCCAGACACATAACAAAAAAAGTATTAAATTAACGAGCAATCTATGTCCAGACGCACATGTTTCTCTCCGTGAGGAAACAAGCCATGATATTAGCACCATCTGGACTGCACTGAGTGGACAGTGGCGGAGTGGTCAGCTCCACATTGGCCTAATGACTCTGTGGGCTTTCTGTCGAAGTCAGTTAATCACCAGTCTCACAGAGCCCACGAAGAAACTTTCAAAAGAGTTTGCGAGTGGCGGCGTTGATGATTAAATAAATAAAAAGTGGAGAAAACAACCCAAAAAGGGGAGAGAGAGAGATACGAAAAGAAGAAAATAAAAGCAGATTGTCTCCTGTCAGAATCGTGCTGCGAAAAAAAAAAGATCAGAAATGTAAACAGACCGTCCCCTTAACACATCCAGAGTATTATGGTCCCAATTCCTTCGTCAGCGGGCTACGGGTCGCATGCCATCCATAGCATACAGCATCACATTGGGGGCCCAGTGCGCTATCTGAGAAAGAAACGCAGACAGATCAGACAGTAGCCCGCCTTCGGCTGGAGGCGTCAGATCTACCATGGTGGCACTGATTTAAAGCGCTTATTTTGGTTTGTACCCTTCCCCTCTTAACAGCCAAAAGCTAAATTGTGTGTATGTGTATGTTAGAGAGCGTGCATGTGGTGGGGGGTGGTCGTTGGGAGAGGAAAGTGTGTGTGTGTGTGTGTGTGTGTGTTAGTAGGGGGGAGGTAACACAGTAGAGGATACAGGGGGAAATGAGATACAGGTTGGAGATAAAGGAACATAATCACAACAAATGACCCTTTATTATTACAGATGCAGATGATAGGGCCCAGCCATGTGGCAGTACGCCCGGGGTGGAAGGGAAGGGTGGTGTGTGTGTGTGTGTGTGTGTGTGTGTGTGTGTGTGGTGTTGTGTGTAAGAGAGAGAGAGTATGTGTGTGTGAGTGTATGAGAGTGAGAGAGAGAGAGAGTATAGGTGTGTTTGTGTGTGTGTGGGAAGGAGAGAGTAGGTCTGTGTTGGTTTACTTTACACACCAAAACCTGTCAGGCCTGGAAGTCTGTCCGTACACTGGGCAGGGTTCACCTGAGTGAGTTACAAAAGTGTATATTTTGGTGTGTGTGCATGTGTGTGTATGTGTGTGTGTATGTATGTGTGTGTGTGTCTGTGTGTGTGAATAAATAGAGATGCAAGATGCAGTTCCTCTTTCACTCTCACATTCTTTATTGCATTTTTTTTCTCAACCTGCATTCCAGCATAAATGCTGTGTGTGTGTGTGTGTGTGTGTGTGTGTGTGTGTGTGTGTGTGTGTGTCCACCACAACTTGGTTTTACAGAGTAATAATTGTCTTACCACATTTTGGGTGTTTGGTGTGGTAAATATTTATTGTGCTGAAACATGGGAACTGCCAGTAATTAAGTGCTGTTCTAATCCCACGTTAAGTGGTATGTAATCAAATACTGTGTCCTGTTAAGTATTCACATCCGGGCAGCATGTGAATGGCTCACAGTGTGTTTTAGGAAGGGGGGGATGTCAGAGGGAGGCTGGATCATGCAGGCCAAAAGTTCAACATTGGTGTAGGTTTCAAAATCATACACTCTCTCTCTCTCACACACACACACAACACACACACAGACTTATGTACACACTGCACCCCTTTTTACACATTCAAAAACACTCGCACACACACGCACACTCAGACTTATGTACACACTGCACCCCTTCTTATACATTCACATACACACACGCAGACTTTCGTACACACCACGCACAGTTACACACACACTTTTTTTCCAACAACTCTGGCTCCCACTCCCGTTCCCAACGCTGAGCTCGGGGGCTTTGTCCTGCTGCTCCCCAAAGTGAGCTGGGGGCTTTGGACCCGCGAACATGAGGCCTTACTCCAAAGCTTTGGGAAAATAAACCTTTAGGAGCGGAAGTGTTGGCTTATCTCTTCACAGGAACTGGCCGGCCAGGGCTGGGCAAAGGGTGTGTGTGTGTGTAGGGGGGGGGCATTGGGGGGGGGGTGGTGCTGAGGTGGTGCTGGGGTTTGGGACACACACACACACACACACACACAGTAACCCAGAGAACCAGGTGATCAGGTGATCTTACCTCAGTCGCTAGAGAGAGGGAATGCCTCTTTTGAAGGTTCGACCACAGAAGGTATGCAGCCCCCAAAAAAAAAAAAAAAAAAACAACTCACTGTCCTCTACACAGCCCATGGGGAGCTTTTTTTCCACAGATGACACACACACACAGATAACACAGAGAGTTTAAAAAAAGAACCCGTAACCCTTAAACAGAAATATGTGGTCAGTGGAGTCAACACCTCTGAAGAGGTTGTTGGGAAAACACAAACAAACAAGCAGGAGTCAAGAGTTGCTCATAAATAAACACACAAGAGCAGAGGACATGCAGGCGGGCAGCCTGTCCACTCTAACTGAGAGAGAGGGAGAGAGAGAACACACCGAGTCTCCAGTTCACTCAACAAGGCCGCTCATTTGACCAGCAGCCAAATGTGGGATTGACTTCCTCAGCTGTGCTCGAGCGGTTCTCACGGTAGACGTGCATGGCGCGGCGTGGCACATCCATCTTGCCAGCGAGGTGTAGCGGCGGCGGCGGTGGTGGTGGTGGTGGCAGCTACAGCAGCTCCTCTGCTCTCCGTGGCCGTGGCTGAGGGTAAACAGCAGGCTGATGGATGGAGCTCAAGGTGTGCAGTCACCTGAAGCAGCTGTTTGAAGTCATTTACACACACACACACAACACCCCAATGCTCCGCCACAGGCCTATGTTTTCACAGCTGTGGGAAACCTTTAGAGGAGAGCGTTTTCTTCTGCCCCCCTCTCCCCTCCACACACACATACACACACAAACACACACATTTTTCCTTTCATCCTCTTTCCTTCTTTCTTTTTTCCTCCTTTTGCATTCCTTTCTCTCCTCTCCTCTCTCTTCCTCTCTTTAGTGTCCTTCCCCTGCTCTCTCTCTCTTTCTCTCTTTTGTTCTCTCGTTCCCTGTGTTGGCGGCCCAACACCTCTGCAGTCCTCATCGGCACAGACCTGGACAAGCTCAAAAGCACACCGGGGGGAAACTGGAGACAATAATTTGGAAAGTTCAGTGCCAGAAACGGCCGAAGACAAATAAATGCAACGTGTGTTTCGAGAGTTCGTTGCCTAGGTGGGCCGCTCGTCTGCTCAATTACCCTTCCCCGTATCGGAGGGTTTCTGTCCTGCACCCCACTCCCGAGACACGAACGTTGACACTGCTCTAATTAAACAAAGGGGAATCTCACTTGCGCGCACACACACACACACACACATCTACACACACATCTACACACACACACATACTCGCTGTCCTCACAATAACACTCGTAATTGGAGGGAGGACTGCTACGGATCCAAGAGATGCCAGAACAAACAGCGGGGCAAACCACAGGGCCGGACCACAAGGCCGGCCCACACAGAGCCCCTTTCACACTTTATAAAACTTTACACCTGAAGGATGGCTGTTGGCTAGAGCTTTAGAGGTGGGTGAGAGAGAGCACGAGAGAGAACAGGGCTTTACAGTCCTACCGATCACTTTTTTTCCCCACTCGCTCCAAGAGAAACAGGGCCGACGGATGACGCAACCGTTATCCTTAAGCACGTGCGGTTCTGAGCGATGCCATTAGAGGAAGCGGCCTGACATGAGATCGCAATGGCGGCAGCCCTCACCAGCTGCGGGGCCGCCGACGGGCCATGCTGACCACCGAGGGACCGGTTTCTCTCTCTCTCTCTTTCTCCCTCTCTCCGGTGCGCCTGAGCGGCCGAGGCTCAACCCCTGAGCCCTTTAGCTCGGAGCCTCGACGGTGCTCATTAACAACAATTATCCTGGAACTCCAATGGATCCATTAGTCTGTCTTCGACTGGGCATTATCGCCAAATTAAAATGCCATTAATATAGGTGACAGACTGGTCCAAATCGAAGGTCTAAAATTAGTGTGACCTCAAATTGGCCAACATGATGAAAGAGTTCTGATAGGGAAATGGGAGCTTTTCTCTCTAAAAAAAAAAAAAAAACTTCCACGAGATGTCAGCTCTTTCTTTTCCTGAGTAATAGGTGTTCTTTCTCAGAAGGAGAAAAAAGAATCTCTCCTATTTTAGTTCCCACAAAACAAGTCACAGTTTTCACAACACTTTTGAATCCATGGGGTACTGCGGAACGAAACAATGAAATTAACACTTTTAATCTCTATCAGTGTCTTAATGCCATTAGTAATGGCTGCTATTTGGGGAGAAGGCAGAAGCTATATTTCTTTTCAAAGAGAAAAACAGTGACCTTTAAAAAGCTTACTTTAATTCTAAGAGCTTCGCTAAATGTTACCTTTTTTAAACACCCATTTCTAATCCATAAATTATGGGGAGCACAATCCTTGTTTTATTGCAAAGCTTCGAGCTGTTTCAGGAGGTAAATCAATTGTGACAATTGGTTCAGATGACTAAATGCTTTTGATATATGGGCTTCAAAAGTATCTCTTTTTTTGATTACCTCATAATAAAACATTTCACAGCGAGCCAAGTGTTTGATTGGCATTTCGAAATGTGTGCACGCCTCAGCTACGACAAATTGGGTTGAGAACATTCTGGAAAGGGGCAGAAATTAGAGTGTGTAGCGCACGTTGCCTGCATGTTGACACATTAGCCGCATATTTGTGTGTGTGTGTGTGTGTGTGTGTGTGTGTGTGTGTGTGTGTGTGTGTGTGTGGAATTTAGAGAATGTTCTGCACCTGCTGGTTAAGAGGACATAAGAATGAGCTACACTGAAGTTCCTCAAACAAGCAGACTGTCGTCGTGTTTGTCCAGAGAAGAGGAAGTCCCTCTCCGCTGCCTGAGCCGAAAAACAGCACCAGAGATATTTTTATGAACTCCTGGGTGCTTGCTCAGGAGTATCTCGGAAAGAAGTGAAAAAGAAAAACACCTCAAGATCAAGAGAAAAAAAAAGAAAAAAAAACAAGACAAACAGAACTGAAAGACGCAGAGTAAAGTAAACAAGCCGCTGATTAAAGTAGCCCCCTTCAAATGAGCTGCACAAACACACTCCAGCTCATCAGAGCCTGCCACTGCACATAACCAACCCAAAAACAGACAAAGCGATATTTTCACACAGAACTCAAGCTCTCCAAGACCTTGTTAAACACAAAAACAGAATAAAGTAGACAAAAAAACACTCCCGATTCCCAGACACTTTTTAATATATGTGTATATGACACAAGAGGAGACAAGAAAAAATTCACAAAAGCTTCAGCTCTTTGGTTTTTTACTTTGTATCCATTAAGTAAATCACCAGGCTGTCTGCTATAGAAAGAAGTTGCAAAAAGAGAGGAGAGGTGCTGGTGTCTGTGCTATGCACTCAGCTCTCGGTTCTCTTTGCTGGTGGATGTTTGCGATAGCATCAGTGAAGTGCAGGTTTGTGATTACAGGAGCCCTCAGTCAGAATAAGGTCTGACCTCACTGGAGTTTACAAGTGCACCACCAGCCTATGGGCAGGTCACATGGGAGGACAGAGAGGGAGAGAGACATAGAGATAGAGAGAGAGAGAGAGAGAGAGAGGGAGAAAGAGGGAGGTGATTAAGGGGCTGCCTAAACCAGGTCTCGCAGAGTTCCTGCATCCTGAGCATTTCTGTGCAACACCACAGCGAAGCGGTAATTTTAATTACGCCAAATCACTTTGAGCCAACGGCACACACACACACACACACACACACACAAATGAAAAGAAAGAAAGAAAACATTGTTTTATTTTTCTTCCCTCTGACACTCTCTTTCAAGAGTGGGCAAAAAAAAAAGAAACTCCTTTGCTCGGCTGTGTTTGCGCTATACCTTTTGTTACCAAACTTTGCATTACCTACAGCTGGGCTCAAAGTGTGGCCGCAGCCCAATGTCAAATATAACAAGGCCAAGAGCCAGAGGCCGGGATAATGGACAGCAGATGGTGAGGTATAGCAGGTTTAACAGGGTGAGAGAGGGAAGAGTAGAGAAAGAAAGATGAGGTGAAAAAAAGAGGGGAAAGAGAGAGAGAGAAAAAAAAATGTTTCTTTTCTTCTGGCCACCCACAGCAGGTCCATGTGAAAGGTACGTGGTGTAGAGAAGCAAACTAAGCCAGGATGAATCAGCCTGGTGTGTGTGTGTGTGTGTGTGTGTGTGTGTATGTGTGTACAGTATAGAGAAGCAAACTAAGCCAGGGTGAATCAGCCACATCAATCATGCCAGGCCTCCATTCTCCAGGGACACAGAGAGGCTCGACCACTGCAGAGCGGATCCCTTTATGGCATCTAATAACAGCACATATAACACCATATAACAAACACACACACACACACACGGCTGAGATGATCTGCAGGACCGGGTGTTTTAACACCTGTGTTAGTAGGACTGGAAGAGAGATTGCCAATATGAGATGTTACTGTCTGTGGATAACTTATTTTTAAACACTTATGGCTTGAGTTACAGGGATGATGCCTTTTATCGATGAAGAATGAACTATCAGAGTACATGCAGGTAAAATAATCTCTTTTGAGCACATAGCAAGGCATAGCAAGCAAATAGCAAGATTCAATCTAAATAATTTACTTTGTATTAATTTGTTTTAATTCATCTAATCACCTTGAAATGATTTGCATTACTTTGAGCTATACTTACAAAATGCCCTTACAGTTATAAGTTTATGGAACATTTTGAATGTGTGTGTGTGTGTGTGTGTGTGTGTGTGTGTGTGTGCGTGTGTGTGTGCATGCATGCATGTGTCCTTTGGACTATTTTGGTATGGTCTAAGGAGTATATTTCTTTTAGACTGGATATTAGTTCAGGTCACAACAAAGTCAGTTTAAGGCGTCTTATTTCTTGAAGATGCACAACACACACGCACACACACACACACACACATGCACACACACACACACACACACACACACACACACACACACACACACATTATACACTTGGTTATACATAAGTAAATATTAATCACTAGGAAAGCATACCAACAGCCTTTGTGCAGCCCTCTGTTAGAGGAAATCAGAGCTTAAATGACAGTGAAGATTCACAAGCTCAACTCCCATTCATCCACACAAACACTCCTCACTTGTCAAGACTGTACAACATAGGAAAACCAGGAGGAGAAGAACAACATAATGATATGTCCCAAAGATCCAACACTACAGCATCAGAAATGGGGGAGAGGGGGGTTCAAAGTCTGTGAGCTGGACATCAACAGTGACAGACGAGGAGCTATGTAGTATGCATGTCACCATATCATAAAAATCCATGCACATTTCATATTGATAAACATTTCAAATGGGCCACGACCCAAGCCACTGTCAGACCAGGTTTGCATGCTACCCAAAGCAGAAACATGTTTTCAACATCCCTTCCACCCTCCTTTCATCCCCCCCCAACACACACACACACACACACACACACACACACACACGCACACCCATTCTCCTCTGGCCTCGGTCTGACTGCCACCCTGTAATGTACTGCAAACCGTCCAGGAAAAGACAACACGATTGCTAGAACATGAAACACATCTACTAATTACTTTCTCTTTTTTGTTAATGCCTGTGAGCAGCATTGAAGAGATGGGGTTTGGTGATGTACTTTTTAATATGTACATGAAAAATGACATTTAAAAGTTTTATTACACAGATCTTTTGAGTTTGCTCAGATGAAACAGCATAGTTTGCCTTTGCCTGCTTGCTTGTCTTCCTTCAAATGTCCCAGATTCGCAGATGAGGCACGGCACAGCTTTACATCACTGGAGGCACTCTCTTATTTCTGCAGCGTATCTTAGCTTGAGCGGCAGTCTAGACAGTGCCGAGGCCCTCCGCTGGTATCAAATCCAGTGCAATCTTCAGAAGATTAGCCAAAATAAAACGGAACCAAAATAGAACGGAGTTCTCCGCAGTTCCCCGCAGTTTAATAGTTTAAGTTTGTCCAAAAAAAGAAAGAAAAAAGAAAAGAATGTGGCAGTGCAGGAGCAGAATCTTTTATTAGACAATGAAATTGCGTGATTAATTAAAATAAAGCGCTGATCATGCTGACATCTGACACCCTGCTATATCAAATCTCTGCTTAAATCGTGTGTTTTACAGGGGCAGATGTTGGTTTAATTTCACAGAGGATATCAATCCAAAAGTCCAGAGAGAAGGGAGGTGGGGAGTTAGGGAAAGGAAGGGAACAGGCCTGACAGAGAGAGAGAGAGAAAGAGAGAGAGAGATACACCTATTGTGTTTCATCATCAATATTTCTTTCACAGGCTTACTGGAAGCCAAGAGGAAGTGCAAGATTAGGTTTACTCTTCCCTTTGTGTGTGTGTGTGTGTGTGTGGGTGTGTGTGTGTGTGTTTGTTTCACGAAAGAGAGGTGAACCCTGGGCTAGTTTCGGTCAGCATGCACACTTGCATAGATGTGTCAGCAGATATTTCGGACGCAACCACCAACCACCACGTTTGTCCTGAGAGAGAGAGAGACAGGTAGTGTGTGTTCAGGGTGGAGCAATGGTGATTTGATCATGTGAATTCCCCACAACATCACCGGTATCAGAAACCAAAAAGGGAAGAGGTGAGTTGACACTAACACACACATACATGCAGAGACCATTTTTAGACTTCTTGGTAAAGACGTGCTATAACACAAACAAAAAAAACTGCTGGCCACAGAGAAAACGTAGAGTAAGATGTTTCCAAGTGAATTCTCAGCAGACATATCTGTCAGATTTGAGGAAGGTGTGACATCACAAAGAAACACAGAGAGCTACAACAGAGAAAATGACAAACACTGAGCCTCATACATCAATATCTTCATAAGAACTGTCTTATATTTGTTTGTAAAAAGTTTTCTGTGAAAACTAGACATGAGCAGATATGAAAACACTGGTGACTGCAAGAACTTTTGTGAAAACTGCATAAATGGGGATTAAGAACAAATGTCTTCGTTAGAACGGTTGGTAAATGAGGCCCAATGTTCTGTATCAAGGATTTATTATATCTAGGCACCTGCAGGGAAACAGAGATATAATATGGCTGTTGCTATACTTGTCTGTGTAGAGTCATGGATGTCATCCTACACACTGCATGAGAAAACATATCCTCAGGATTTCAACGTTAACAGAGACCCCTTACTGAGCGGAGAGAGGAGAGTTACGGTATACCTGATTAACATAATTTGACATTTTCTTTGAGGCGAAATGTTCTAAAGATTTAACTGGTTATAACCATCACATGAGAAAGGCATTAAAAAAAACGAAAGAGAGAGAGAGACTAACCCTTGAAAGGTAGGTGGTTAGTTACTGATGAGAAAGCAGAGTAAGGAAAATGAAGACAATCAACTCCAGCTTGGAGTTCATTTAGTCCTAAAAGGTAATTTCCAGTGCCTGGCAAAAAACGGAAGAAAGCTAGGTAATGACTTAATTTGCTAATAGGAATAATTATAGTGTGGCCAGAGGCTTCCTCTATTAGGAGGAACAAGAAACTTTTAGCTTGTGTTTATCTTTGCTAATTGTCCTGAATAATCACCAATATATTGCATTATCTTTGGACTGCACTTCAGTGAAGGCTCAAAAAAGAGGTGGGGGGGGGGTTGGAAAACAGAATAACCATGTTCATTTGTGAATGGCTTGACTTGGAAATGGTCCTTCTGGCTTTTCTCATTTCTGGCTTCATCTAAATGCTGTTCAGAGATGCTCAGAGGAATAAAAGCCTTGTCCACTAAGCGAGATGTCTCGTCAAAATCTACATGGATTTGGTCCAATCCTGCAACCTATTAGAGGCTGGACTGCAGTATTATTTCTGTTTCTGAAAACCTTTACCATTATTAATATTAATGTCTAACACAACACAAAGGCCATGACATGAAAAGTGGTGTTATAGTTCCTGTTACAGTATTATTACTATAGTTACTATGGTTAGAGTTAAAGTGTTTAAATAAACAAGCAAAGGTATGGCATTGCTGAGAGTTCATCTGTCTTTGCAGTAGCTCAAATAAGATTCTAATTTTAAAACACAGTGTTTGTAACTTCATTGTGTATATGCACTGTAGAGTATGCTACTGTAGAGTAGATTTAAGCAATAAAAGGCCCCTAAAAGAAGTACATGGAGACCTCTCTCATTCACACAATAAGTTAACTAGCGATACATTGTGTTTGCCTCAGCTCAATAACAGCATTTTTTTTTGTCCAAGCGTGTTTTATACATTTTGAGAATGTACAATAATATCTGTGAAGGGAAGTGGTAATCCTGTTAAAAGTGAGCATTGTCTCGACGAAGGAAAGCACATGGAAGCGCTTTGATTAGAGAGTCAAGCGTTAAGGTTGTAATACAGGACTCTATGCTTACGGGAGGCCAGTTTGGTGTCTAATTGTGAGCGGGGGTCTGCAATCCACCCTGACAATACTATGATTATGGAATTACTGCAAGCATAACTGCTTAACTAATTGAACTCCAAAAAGTATGCAATTCACAAACAATGGATCAAATGCAACATCGAAACGTCAGAAAAGAGAGAGAAGAGAGTGAGAGAGAAAGAAAGAAAGTAGGACTAACAAGGGGGAAGAATGGGCAAAACTACTGAGAGAAAGACAAAAATGCCAAATGCTTTTTGGGAGGGGGAGGGCATAATCCCCCTCGCCCCCTGAAAAACTCCCGTGAGTGTTTAATCCAGGGCCAACGCAAGCCAACGAGCAGTGTGTGCGCTGGATTAGCCTTGATGAGTACGACTGGATTTCTTTCTCATTAGAGGTTGGTGGATTAGCTCTCGCAAACCCCGTTTTGGATACTGCCACCCTTTAGGACATTCTTTTCTTCCCTCTCCTCTTTCACTCTCACTCTTTCCCTGTCTGTCACTCTGTCACTATTCACGGTCACTGTTCTGCCCTTCTTCATCTGGCCATTTGCCCAGCAGTTTCATTGCAAGCAACAATGTATATGTGTGTGTGTGTGTGCGTGTTTGGGTGAGAAGGGAATGAGGGGGGGGGGGGCTGGTGTGTGTGCATGTGTTTGTGCATCTATGTATGTGTTTGTGTGTGTGTGTGTTTTCCCAGCTCTTCGGCGAACAAGAGGAGCATATTTGGCGCACAGGCCTAGTTGAGAGCCCAGTGTTCGATATAATGAGTGGTGCCCTAATTGAAATGATACAGGAGAGAGCAGACAGGAGTCAGGAAAGCGGTGCACTCCGAAAAGGTCACTCTCATAGACGGTTTGTGGCAGTGGCTGGAAACGGCGTCGTTGCTCTTTGATGCTTCGCTGGGACATTGTTCAGACAGCGATCCCCTCATCGCCTTAACTATGTGCCACGGCGCGTGTCTCTCTTGCTTTCTCTCCCTCTCTCTGTCTCTCTCTCTCCTGTGTGTGGCCTCTTCCGGATTCCGGAAAGCTCCGCTGCTGCCCTGCCTGCACTCGGCCGCCTAATGAAGCCGATGCTCAAGGTTGAGTTCTGGCCGCCACAGCTGGGCCGAAGCAGAAACAGGAGGGGGAAATTGCAAGTGCGGTTTTGAAAATGACAAGCTTCAAGCTGTCACTTCGGCCGCGCACGTCATTACAGCGATGCAGGAGCCGCCGTCCGTGTAAAGAAGAAAGAGAAATGCAAAAACACAGAGCAAACAGCCACTTATGGCACAGAAAAATCACCAAGTGGGGGAAAGCAGCCATTAGCTGGATAACAACCCCCAATCATGACTGGAGCTCCCAGGCCTCCTGTACCTCCAACACGGCAGAGGATAGAGGAGGAAAGTGCAACTCTGACTATGGCTGCAGTTGGGGACCTCCATGACCACAAGGGACTAGTTATCTCTAGTCATTCTCTACACTTATTTCTCATGTTCTGTTTCCTCCTCTTCAGCCTCGTTGGTCTAACGCTCCTCCAACCTCTCTTTTTCTCTCTTGCCTCCCTCCTTCCATCCAATCTCTATTTTTTCTTTCTTTATTCCTCTCTTTCTTTTTTGTCTTATGCTTACATTTGCCTTGTTTCTCCTCTGCTCCCCCCTTTCACTGTCTCTCTGTCTCTCTCTTTGTCCCTCTGCCTATAGGAGAGTGGCTCACTTGTTCACTTGTGTACTTGTTCATGCTGTTGCTGGCATGCATGTGTGTGTGTGTGTGTTCTGGTAAATAAAGTAAAGCCGGGTAATGGGCCCAGACAAGTGTCAAGTCTCCTTTGCTCACGGGCCCCTGGCTCGCAAAATGACCCTTTGTTTACAGACACATCTGGAAAGGCACGAGGAACATCCACACGTTCCTCCTAATAGGAACATTCATGCAGAAAAGGGATAAATGGGGCTGTGTGTGTTTGGGGGTGGGGGGGTATTCATTGGTACATTATGGTAGTGAGCAGGGAGAAACACTGCAAAATGACAGGCCTGTGCATCTATTTAAGGGTAATAGGTGAAGGAGTAGAGGATGGGTGAGGAGGAGGAGGAAGATGAAGGTGGAGAAGGGAAGGGGAAGGGAGGGCCATTCATCTTTTTACACAATTTCAAGATGACCTAACACAGCCAGGTAAGCACGGGTTCACGCGCGGCAGAGACGTGTTGGATGTTAAGAGGTTGCCAGAGGCGGATGTGAGGGGTCAACACCTCTGGAATAGACTTGTCAAATTAGGGAGGCTCTTGCTAGCTGGCGCTAACAGCTACTAATTGGTGACAGTGAGCACACCGTGTTAGAGGAGACTAGCTGCGGGGCTCCCCTTCTGACAGCTGCGGCTGGGCTGGACTATTTTCCCAGGCATTTATGCGGCAGTCTTCAAGGGCTAACTGAGTTTTCTTGCACTTTCTGGCGCTGAGGCTGCCTGCTTTAAAGGCGGGATAAATACCTTTAATGGTGTACAAGGAGGAAAATCAGGACAAACCTGTGCAATTTATTTATCACCCACAGTGACACCATTCATACACACACACACACACACACATACATACACGTTGCTGTCATCGGGGAATGAAGATAATTCCCTTATCAGTGCTTTTAATGCAGTAAAACCTGCCCTGGAGTGGTGCAGAGTGTTCTCTTTGATATTATTTTGCCATCCTAAAATTACTGTGTTGTCACAGTTCGCCTGTCTTACATTTCTCTTTTTTTATTTTTTATAAATAGCCACGAGAAAAAGTATTAATTATCCTTGTACGATTTAATGCACCGAGTACTTTAACCTTTCAGGTTTTCCGTTAAACGCCAACATAACAAGGCATATCCGTGGCAGCAAATGTGATTTATGACAAGAATCTTTAATTTCTGTTTTTAAATAGGTTAGACAGCAATCTGCATACATTTAAATGCGCCCGCAAACACTTTCTTCCCTTGTCTCCAGGCCTCTGTTTAATATTCAAGGATGATTTTTGTCCACATACATTTTGGTCTGTGTCACCTTAGATTAAATTATTACCGTTTCGCAGCCTTTGCGGTGCAAGCCGCGGGCCTTTATTTACTAGAATCAATGAAACCATAATGAAAATCCATTTTTCATACTATCAGACCCTGCTGGCTTTATTTAGTTAGCTGTGTCTAAGCAAGCAATTCATTTTGCGTAAATGCCACCCCTAGAATAAGGTCTCGGCAATGAAAGGGTTAACCAGGAATTAAGACACCCGGGTAACACATAGCTCACAGCGACAAGGCATATTTTGGGGGGGGGGATCTTTTCTGCTTGTGTCCCACAGCGCGTGAGCAAGGCAGTCGGGAGAAATCATAGCACGGGAGGAGTATGAAAACATTATGCTGCACTATGGCATTTGAATGAATGCAAATGTCTGGTGCGCTTTGCAAAAAAAGCTGAGGGTAATTCATTCATGCAAACGTCACATTTCCTACCCAAAGTTTAAATGCATCTAAGATGTTTTGATCTTTTCGCAAAAGAGAATGGGGTCACTTGCTTTTATTTTCACAAGTGAGGTCTTACCTTATTAACATAAACAGACACACACACACCTCTCCCTGTCAATGCAATGCTCTCATGAATAATGTATGAGAATAAATTGTCAAACAATTTACCTATGGGTTATAAAGAAGACATTATATATGTGTTATACCTTTGTAAAATGTTGGTCTGGTGCTTTAGAATGCTAATATTTTATTAGAGATTTAAATATGGAGATTGGGTTAGCTGGAAGCATGCATATTCTAGCAGAAAGAGAGGAGCAATGGGAATGGGCCGTTACCTTTACTGGGTCACACACACTAGAGAGACCCAAAACACACACACACACACATACACACACAAACAACCCACAACACATAATCACAACCCATGCATACATGTACATGCAAGTTCACACAAACATGCAAACAAATTAACGCCGTGCACTACACACACACACAGACATGCAACTGTACAGATGCCACAAACATCCATACAAAGCATTCATACAAACACAGAGAAGTAATGCAGAGCTCTGATCTGGGCACACAAAGCTGTGCTGGGAGAGAGCATAACAACTTTAATCAAATCACTGATTTGGGCCTAAATGTGGCTTTTTCAGGCTTAGGTCACTCAGAGGCCATTGTGTAGGCTGCTGATGGCTTCATTTCCTCTCACACTCTTTCTCTCAGTCCTATCACTCTCTCTCTCTCTCTCTCTCTCACACACACACACACACACACACACAGTACCTTTGAGCAAATGGCTTCATAAGGAACTCTGTGTATGGCTGTAAGTGGTGGGAGGGGTTGTCTGTGTGTGTGATGAAATAAAATTTAATAACTGAATAAAAATGTAAATAAAGATTTGGTTAAAATGACTTGTCCATGAAATAATTCTCTCTCTCTCTCTCTTTCTCTCTCTCTCCCTCTCTCTCTTTCCCCCTCCCCTCTCCTTAAGCTAATATTCTGATAGGCTATACCCTGGCTAGCCTGATTTGGTGGGTGACCTTTGAAAGCATTTCCCGGCTTGATTAAAGACGTATTAAATTTGTTTAAATAAACCTCGTTGTAATGGCACATCATTTGTAAGAAGCTATTAGGGGGCTGGAAATTGTGCCGCCATATTTGCATGAAAATGTGGCCCTGCTCAAATTGAGGATCACTCCTGAATGAACGGCAAGCGGCGAGGGTGACACTTTCATAATTTTCCCCGTGACAAAGAGCTGATGAAACTTTTCAGGCGGCTAAAGCCCTAGACAGGGAGGCGGAGATAATGTCACATAAAACCTGTCCATTTGATGGAGCACCGCCTTCCTTTGCCACGGCGACCCCCCCCCATAATCACACCATACACCACTCACCCCCTAACGCACACACACACACACACACACTCACACACACAGACACACACTCTCTTCCTCCGGTGATTCACACCTTTAGTAGGCCCCCCACCTTCTTCCTCCTACTTCACACACACACACACTTGGCACTATCCCTCTGTAATCCCCTTGGATGCCCGTTTCAGAATATTCCAGAAATACAAGTCAAGGTGATAGGGGAGGAGAGAACAAGGTTGAGGGCTGGTAGAGGGGTGGTGGAGTGGGCTGTCACCGCCTTTCCTGAATCTGCTGGCATCGGAGGAAGTTGACTAATGAGTTCACTGTAATACAGATGCCTAGTTCATGATCTGACAGCACCAGAAACTATTTAGAAAGGTAACTGTAAATAGGAGTTGTTAAATATTGACTCTATTCAAGGGAAATATCTCAATTCTATTCAAATTGAATGAAGATATTCTGTAGTTCTTCAGACAGCTTTTGATATACACACATGCATATTTATAGCGACACTGTCAGGAGGACTCTCTCTCTGTCTCAAACACAAACATACACACACACACAGATAAAAGTTCAAGTAAAAAAAAAAAGTTATTGAGTCCCCCTAACCCACCATTTTGAATGTACACACCAAAGGTTGATTGCCATTGACCTACTCCCTCCTACCCACCACGCCCCCCCCACACACACACACCACCACACACACACACTGCCTCCCCTCTGAAACACAGAGGATGTTCACTTACGCTTCCTGATATGGGACAGCTGGGAACGCACAAACTGATAAGGAGAGAGGAATAGAGAGAGGGATAGAGAGAGAGGACTAAAAAGGACTTGAGAAAAAGAGAGACAGAGATGGTGGAAAGGTGAAAAAAAATAGACAGAGAGAGAAAGAGAGTTCTATCCAAAAGTTGTATCGCCCCATGAGGACAGTCTGAGGCTTGGGTCAGTGCGTGTGTGTGGTATGTGTTTGCCTGTCCCTAGTCTGCTGTGTCTTTGTGTCTTTGTGTCTGTGTGTGATTACGTGTGTGTGTGTGTGTGTGTGTGTGTGTGTGTGTGTCTCAGACTGATGAGCATGTGTGTATTGGAGCATGAGAGAGCAGCGCCGCTGACAGTCAGAGAGGAGAGGAAGAGAAAGCGAGGGATGGGAGTGAAGGAGTGGAGAGGAGGACCATTTAAGGGCTTAAAGTGAGGAGGTCGGGGCGCCCAACCTCGCAGGCCAAACGCCGGAGGGAGAACAGGAGGGGAGAACCCGTCTTCCTCCTCACTCAAATTGGCCAAACAACACAGCGCCTTAGAATTGGCTCAGTGTCACACTGAGACACACACACACACAGACACAGGAAGTATACAAATAGATAAACAAACACAGAAATAAAAGGACAGACCGATATAACAAATAAATATATAATACAGAAATAAATATAGAAATAAATAAATTGTAGTTTAGAAGGCACAATGCTCACTAACAGAGTAGTGCAGAGGCATCAGCTGTGACAATCCGCCTCCTTCACAAGCCACTGGCCCACAGATATGCACACAAACAAAACTACAAAAACATCAAACCTACAACAGATTTTTTTTTATATTCATTTTTTTTTCTTCTCTTGAAGACTTAAGGCTTCTCCAAGAGATTTAGTTTGTTTCACATCCTCTCCCATCACTTCTTGTTCTCCATCTGTCGCGTGTCAATGCTGACAATACATAATCACAGGTTTTTACTGTCACTTCTGCAAATCGATCAAAAAAGAAGAGCCTGCAGGCCACACTTTGGGAACTTTGACCTCTACCTTAGGTCTCTGCTCAGACCACTGAACCAATATAGACACTGTGGGAACAGAAGAGGAGTCTACTTGACACAGTCCAGTTCAGGTCACTTGACTTCTTCAGTGACGGAAGTTGAGTATCATGCCACTTCCAGTTTTACTTGATAACACTTTATTTGATGGGCCACCCATGGTAACTACTGACTGTACTTTTCCTGCATGACCCCTGGCAGTTGGGTTGGTCAGGCAGGTTTTCCTTGCCCCTGTTGCTCTTGGGTGCTCCTTGCTAATGTCTATAAAACGCCACACGACAATTCTATTTTACTGTGCGTGGTGCCCTAAATTTAGCCAGTTTGAACTGGCAGTTTACTTACCATCAGAGACCATCCTTCACCATCCCAATTGGATGTTACCACTGATTTCTTTGCTTTATTTTATTGAATATTCATACTAAGACACATCGCACACTGCACAGCTTGGACAGCAGGTGGCAAACCTAAGATTCTTTCTCTAATATGGCTGAAATTTGTAGTATTATTATCATGCAGTTTTAAAGAATATGAATCTGGACTGCTCTGGAGTCAGATTACATCGAGCATCAGATCAGATGACCTCAGTTCTAATATCAGTCTTACAGCAGGGAACAGGTTCTCTCATGCCACCTCTGCAGCTTTGGCACCGAGGCCTTGACATAAATCTAAGACAGTGGGAAGTGGGAGGGAAGGCACCATCCCTGTCTGAAATGAAGGAAAGAGCAGAAAGAAAGAAAGAGAGAGAGAGAGACAGAGACAGAGAAAGAGAGATTTTTTCCCTTGCTCTTTATTGCCTCCCGCTGGCCCACCTGTTGGCCTGGCGAGTGGATCCAGGGCGAGGTAATGCGTAGCGTCTGGTCAGCGGCCTGCGCTTCGCTTGAAGAGAGCAATCAGGTTTGCGGCTGATTACCTATTCGGAGCAGTGGTTAGAGGGAACAAAGAGGAGAAGCTGATGTAACAGCACCTGACACACGCTGCCTCACTTGCTCCAGTGCGTGTGTGTGTCTGTGTGCGTGTGCGTCTGTGTGTGTCTTCTTGAGCATGTGTGTGTGTGCACCTGTGCGTGTGTGTCCATGTTTGCTTGTGTGCATGTGTGTGTCAGTTGGTGACTCAGTACGGCGCTGCAGGAAGGCCAGTGTGTCGTCTCCATGGGCCGAGCCACATGCGGTCTGAGGCCCCTAATGCAGACGCCTGACTCACTCTCAGCGCAGGAAACACCTTTGTGTTCAGTAAGGTTGTGCTGAGTTGAGAAACCCAGAGAGGAATGTGTGTGCAATGTGTGTGTGTGTGTGTGTTTATGTGTTTGTGTGCATGTCTGTGTTTGTGTGTTTGCACTTCGGGGAGGGATAAAATTTCCAAAACCTGCGCAACCTTTGGTCTGGTGGTAAGCGTGTGTGTCGTTGAGATTTCATAACAACATGAACTGGTATGTTCAACTCTTGAGAGTAGTGAGAGATTTCAGGAACCGTTTCTAAAATAGGCAATAGTCCATGCTATCATGACAGTCACTATATATGCATATATGTATCGCTTGGACATATACATTTCTTACACAAACTTGAAAATGCTTGCAAATGCTAATTTCTGACTTTTTGTAAGCATCCTGACTCATTTGAAACATCCATGTAATTAAAACCGTGAACAATAAAAATCTTTGAATAACGCGCTATGAATTGAATTTATCAATAAAATACGCAATAGAAAATAAAAGTGTTCTTTTACTACCACTGGTGTTGGCTGAGAAAAGCATTCAGACTTGACGTAGGTGCCAATGAAGTAGCGGATGTAGTTCAAGAGTTCCCTTCTATTTGGAAATGGGTTAGCAGACTACATTATTGTTGTTATGTGTCTTAACAGACTGAGAGACCTTGATGTACCATCAAGGTTTTGTCCTAAATCAGTACTTGTGGCTACACACACGTACACACACACATACACACGCACACATGCCAGCAGTTATCCCAGATAACGGTCAAGGCTTAGCCTCTTACCTTTGCGTCTTTCTGGGGCCGTCTGAAAGCCACCTGCCTTAATGTCAAGGCCTAAACACAATAGACAGGATGTGAGGCAGTGTGTCATGCAGTGCGGGCGTTTCCTGTGATATGCCACGGAGGGAGAGGGCCAGAAGAGGAGCCGGCCGACCAAAAGCAAATGTGTGAGCAGGAAAAATAAGTGGAGTTAAATTAAAACGACATGAAAATGTTAACACGCGAAAATAAATCAAAATGAAACAAACGACGTGTTGATGTACAAATGACCAGGAGTTTTTGTTTTTTTTTTTTACAGGGTAAAGCAAGCTGGCCACTTGGAAATGTTAAGAACAATCACTAGGGTCAATCGAGTACATGGAACCAGCTACAGCGACCTAAAAAAACTTGTGGCTACACAGGACTCCTGGACTACTTGCGTACTTTGGAAGATGGTAGCCACATGCTGTTAAAGACACAAGCTCTAACACATCACATGCGGCTACGACTAAAAAAGCTAAAAATCTTGACCTTAACCCCCCCACACACCCGCAGTAGCATGGTAGTGGTCAGGGTCCTGGGGTTGAGCAGGACCGAGTGGAGACCCGGTTAGACACTCTGGGTCTCTGGGTTGACTTGTGAGTCATGTACAGGCTGGCAGAACCAGCTGCTCCACTCCCCAGAGGGCGTAGGGGTGCGGGGTGGGGTCTTCATTGAATTGGATCAGACTATAGGCCGTAACCCCTTTTGGGAGGTTATGTGGAGCACATGACTCCATAAATGCCTTTTCTTCTCTTCAAAAACAGCCGTGTTGTTTGTAACAACAACAGTGGCATGACTTCTCAGAATCTATCCAACATGAAAGGGGGACTAGTGAGAGTGGGGCTACAACGCAGATCTGACACGTTCATAGGCCCACCAGATTAGAGGCAGAGCCAATGACTAACCAAGGTGATCAATAAAAGGCCAGTGAATGAATATGAAAATTGGGATAAATTTGAATTAATGCAATTAAATGCAGCATGCTGTATATCGGTTCAATGCAACAAAAATCAAAACAGATTTTAGAGTGAATATATCCTTGTCTTGCTTCATCTGTCTTTGTCCCTCAATCTCTCTCTTATGTGTATGTGTGCGTATGTGTGTTGGTGTGTGTGTGTATGTGCACGCCGTGCCTGCATGTGCATGTGTGTTTGTGTGTGTGTGCACGCGTTGCTGCGTGTGAGTGCGCGTGCCTGCATGTGTGTGTGTGTGCGTGTGTGTTGGAGGGTAATGCATAGGGGGTGAAGGAACGTGGCACGAGTTGCTCCGTCTAATTCTCTTAAAGAGTTCATGGCCCTGAGCCACTGCTCCCCAGCAGCCTTTCTGCTAATTTATGCACAAATAGACTCATTTCTGGCAACTGCCGAGCCTGAATATTAATGCAATGTATTTCCTTGTCAATAACAATAGCAGTCGCTTAATTTGAGGCGTGCTGCGTCGTCAGACAGGCTAGGGGTACAGGAGCCCCAAACAATACGTGTTCAAGGCTGTGAGATGCAGACTTCACTTCCAAAGCTGTGACAGCAGAGCACAGCACAGCAGAATGTATGCATTAACACACACACACACACACACACACACACACACACACACACCAAACTGCCAATGGTCACACATACAGAGAGAAAAAGACAGAGAGAGAGACAGTGAGGCATGCAACATCCAGTCCAGTGCACATGCATCACCAAACAAACACACACACATGCACACACACGCACACACACACACACACACACACACATTAATAGTAGTCCACCTTAAGTGAAGAAGAGCCTATATTGTATGTAACAGAAGAATATTACAAGTACATGATTGCATTAGCAATAATGCCATTGCATTAATGCATTTGCACAATTGCATTAGGTGAAACTCAAAAGCTTGTAATGCCTTTGGGGTGGGTTTGTCTAGTGTCCATAGACACGCTTGGCAGGCAGGAAACAGCAAAAAAAAAAAAAAAAAAAAAACTCATCTCACAACACTGAACACAAAAACACAGAGGATTCAAGGAGTCAACCTGAGCTTCCTGCTGTGCCTTTATTCTCTCCTCTGGTCTATCATCAGTTTACATCATGTTAAATGAAGAGGAAGTGGGGAAGTTTATGCAATGTAAACGGCCTCGCGCATACAGGATACTGCAGCTGTTTAAAGTTTACCTGTGGCGTATAAACCCTCGGGCCGGCTGGCCCTGAAACGCCGGCAGTATATCCCCACCCCCACACTCCCCCAACCCACCTCGTGCCACCAGCTGGAAGCTCTGCATGGCAGAGGTACCTGCTAATTCTCAGTGTTTGTCACCACGGCGACAGGCCTGATGTAGAGACCTGGATGTAAACTATTTATTCCTGGCCGCCTTGTATCGCACGGATCATTTTTCACCCGCTGCACATGTAAACTTGCTGCGAAACACAGACAGAGATGGAGAGAGAGAGAGGGAGAGAGAGAGAGAGAAAGAGAAGATGAGCGAAAAAGAGAAAGGCTTTTTCAACTAACAGTGGAAACAAGTCGTTTTCACAGCAGTGAAAATTAGCAATTGAAAGAGGATTTGGCAATTTAGAAAGGGCAAGATTATACATGGTTAAATGATCAAATCAGTGAGGTATGATTATAAAGTCAAAGAAAACAGGTCAATGTGCACTAAAATGCCGTGGGGTATCCTGGAGATAAGAGTTATCAGAGGCGTATAAGCAGATAGCACTAATCCCTTGCTCAACTGTAGTAGAAAATGAATCTATGACTGACAAACTGGAAAGATACAATTGTTTTGTGCTGTTGTGACAAACTGGCAAGTTGATTATGATTTTATAGCTTTTAAAAAAAAGCTATAGCTGCTGAATGTTACAGACTGAAAGAGTTGATTTTCTGTCCTTGCATCCGCAGAAGACAATCTGGCAGTGTTTTAAAACTTTCATGAGCTTTTATCAGCTGCAATACTTAAACGTGGAAAGATGGAAGGTTGTCAGCTTTTAACTCACACCAAGCAAAAAATTCTTAACATGAAACATTAATTTTACACACGTTGCTAAGAGCGTGTTTGATCATACCATCAGGAATGAACAACGATGACAAAACGTCAAAACGGCTACTTGCTTTCATGGAGCATTTTAATAATTTAATAACGGTAACCATTAATGGTACCAAGACAATTCTGTATGAATCCTATTAAAGCACCTTGATACTACTTACAGGCCTTCAGAATAGTGCCTATGTGAGGTAAAGCCACTAATTCACACCATTCTCCTGCGGGGTGATGAAAATTGAGAATTTACAGATTATCAAGTTATTTGAAATGGGCAAATGAGGTGGATTTGAAGTGGCATAATCACTGCATTGATTTGGCAGGAACAGGGGCGCACTGAAATTAACTGTGAATTACCATACTTTCAGTATTATTATTACCCCCCCCCCCCCTCTCTCTCTCTGTCTGTCTCTCTCTCTCTTACTCTTAAGTGTTTAAATTATTAATTGCAAAGGTGTTGCGATAAATGGCGACCTCGACACTCAACACAAGTCCTTCAAACCAGAAGGGGAGAGAGAGGGTTAAGCTTGCTGGATTCTTCAAAAGCGCCAGCGTGTACCTTATAATTGCTCCAAATTGTAGCGGGTATAATTTATTTTCTTTGGTCGGCGTGGCTCTGCCTCATGCTTGGCTGTGGTCGAGCGTGGAGAGAGACACACCTCGAGCTCTTAGGAGTCCCCAGTGGGCCATGTCAGTTGTGCTTAGAGATTGTGGTGCTTGGCCCAGGCCCAAGGATTAGGTGTTCCTGAGAAGAACGTTTTTTTTTCTTCCTGGACTCTACAAAGCCAGGGAATGTCATGGGAATTGTCTGTACTCACTTTCTCTCTCTCTCTCTCTCTCCCTCTCCTTCCACACCCAGCACACACACACACACACACACACACACACACACACTGTCATGCCCTGCCCCCCATTTTTCAGTCATGTCTTGGGTAGCAACCACGGCCACCCGCCCCTGAAACCTGGTCCAAAGCCACATATCAACAGGGCATCTAAGCACTCAGAGACAGGACTTACACTGAGGTATACATTAACATAAATAGAATGTGCTCAAGAGAATGAGCGAGTGGGAGAGAGGGAGTGAGTGTGAGAGAGAGAGCGAAAACGAGTGGGGCTGGGGAACAATGGGCTCATTGTAAATACGGAGGGAAGAGAGAGTAAGAGAGAGAGAGAGAGGGAGGGAGGGAGGAGAGAGAGAGTAGCCCCATCTACAGGCCAGCCCACCACATGAAAAGGAAAGGAAAAAGGTTAAGGAAGATGAGCTATACGAGATATACACACACACACACACAAACACACACGCACGCACACACACACACACACACACACACACACACACACACACACACACACACACATAGTGTCTCATGACTGCTAATAATAATTATTTATTTAACCACTCATTTGTTTTGCAATACCCCATAACTGACAAAGAAGCATACTGGTCTATGTCACTGTCCTCCCAGCTAGAATGATGATGGCAGCCTTTGAAAACAAGTTTCAGTCTTGCAAACTTCTAAACATGCACTCATTATCTAAATAAAATATACAAACAGCTTTGCATGTATTCTTTTGTACTGTCCACATAAAACTTAGAACACCAGCTGAGCGCTGGCATGCTGCTCGTAGTGGGCAGAATCAACTTTGGCTAGACAAGATACCAGATGCCCCCTTCACTCCTTCTCTCTGCACTCTTTTTCCTCCTCTCCGTCTTCTTTTCTTTTCTCTTCTTCTCTGCTCCCTCCTCCTGTTCTCTTTTGCTCTCCTCATTCTCTTCTCTCTCTTCTCCACTCCTCTTTGCTCTTTTTTTACTCTTTCCTTCTCCTCTCCTGCCCTCTCATACAGTCAGCTGTACTCTTCTCAGCTTCACTTCACCTCCACCTTTCCACCACTCCATCTCTCCTTTCATCACTCCATCTCTCCTTCCCTGTCTAAAGTTCAACTGCATGTTCTGCTTTCTTTTCCTCTAACACACTACAGACACACTCTCTTTCTCTACACTCTCCTCCTCTCCCCCACCCTCTTCTCCTCTCTTCTTCTATCTCACATACACTCCTCTACCCCCCCCCCACACACACACACACTCACATTGCTCTTCACTTCCTGCCACTCCTCCTTTCTCTTCCCACACATACAGTCCTTCACACTTTCCCGACTCGCCTCTCCTCTCTTCACTAATATACACTCTTTCCCTCCTTTCTCTTCTCTTCTCTCCTCCTCCTCACGGATACACTTCCTTTCCTCTCCTGCTCTCTCTCCGAGTGCCCCCCCCCCAAAAAAAACACATACACACACATACACTCTCTCACACACACAGACACACACACGCACACACTCTCTAGGCCGCTAGTGCCGGGGGGAATTCCACGTTAACTGCGTTAAGTCCAGCCTGTCATCACCTCTGTGACGGCACTCTCCGCATTGGCAGAAAATTAACTGCATTACCGGCGACTTCTACAACAATCTCCAGTTCATAATGCCCACGTTCTGCAAACCCTCTTACTTGATTTACCCGACTAGGAAATTCACAGTGATGGCTCGACTAAAAGCCCTGAAGAAAAGTCAACAGACCAAGAAGCCAAGACGACTTAACCCCCCCCCAACACACACACACACACTTTCTCTTCCTCTCCCTAGGTTTAACCTCTCTCTTTCTCTCTCTCTCTCCCTCTCTCTTTCTCACACACACACACACACACAGACACACACACACACACACACTTAGACACACACCCTAATATGTACACATATGTACACACCCACCCACACACAGCTTTATTTGACATTTCCAGAATATTTTATCAGTGACCAATTGAAAAAAGGCGTGATTCCTCTCTCCTCTGGTACACTCCAGCCTGGCTGGAATACAGATCTATTTTTCCCCAAAAACCTTCAAATGAAAAGCCTGGTCTGCTGTTTTTTCTTGCCTTCCAAGGTAGGAAGTGTGTGCGTGTGTGTGTGTGTGTGTGTGTGTGAGTATGCCTAAGGTGAGTTTAGCACTCTCTAGGCAATCCACTGGATAGAAAAGGAAATGTGTGTGCCGGGTGTAAGGGTGTGAGAGGGGGGCATATATATTAAGTGCTTGTGAGTGTGCATTTTCTCATGTGTGTGTGCGTGCGCGTACACGAGTTGGCCACCCACCAAGAGTGGACACTTGCTAAAAGCAAACCTGACATGGCAGAACCGAGAAGCGATTAGCGTTGAGGTAGTGTTCTCTTACGGCTGACGCCAGATCAATGCAGCTTTTCCACTTTATCAACTCATGACGTGGAACAACAACAACCGAGGAGCTCTTTGAAAAGTAAAAATAAAAATCCGGACATATCCGGACATATCCACGTGTTCTTTTTTTAATTCAAATGCTCCCTTTTAAAGCAAATGAAAAAGCAGGTGAAGAAAAAAATGAAACACTGGATACAATCCAGGCCTTCAGTGTAATGGATGGTGATCTGTGTTTTTCTTTTTTTTTGTCCCATTCGCTTCAGAACATTGTTTTTCCGCCATCCGCCACCTGATCCATAGAGCGACAGAGGGCCTTGCATTCCAGCATTACCCAAACCTCTGCATTAGCTTGGTAGTCAGCCAACACACAAACACATTGCTCATGAGCTCTCGCCATGAGCTGTGTTGGGTGTGTGTGTGTGTGTGTGTGTGTGTGTGGTGGTGAGGGACGAGGAAGTGGGGGGGGGGGGGGGGTGTAACAGCTGTGTCTCTCCCATTAGACTACACCAGCAGACAACCTGGTGAATATGCAGAGGTTTGTCTAGGTGAATAGCGGCAGGCACTCTGCCCCCCGGCGCACCCATCAACACCTGGGAAAATGTATTTCAAATGAGGGGCCTCGACGCGCGAGCAGATGGGAGCATCCAGATCTATTAGCGGTGCATTACCTGCTAGTCTGTTTACAAACAGGAACAATACAGGCCGCACTAATAACCTGCAATCAAACATGACAATTAATAACACACTGCCAATGTCTGCCTTAATTCTGCCTGTGGATGAGGAGAGTATGAAAGAGAGAGGGAGAGAGAAAGAAAGAGAGAAAGAGAGAGAGAGAGAGAGAGGGGCTTATTTTCACCCACCACTAAAGCTCACATGTTGTAATGAAAGCCAGGTTGGATTAGAGCAGGCAGTTAGTTAGGCCGCCATTCCTCAGTGCAAGATCAGAGCCAGGTGTGAGACACATTCCTCACCAGTCACCTGCCATCCAGGAAATTCTCCCAAGGAACACAGATCCCGGGTTTCTCCATTAAGCCTCATTCTTTGCTTAGCTGGGGAGCTATGCATGCCTTTCTATTCCATAAAAAGTACCAAATGCATACAAATATTTGAAAATGTCAAAATAAATATATTTCAATATATTTGCATTGTTCGCATATGTTTGTAATTCTGAATTATATTCTGAAATACAAAGGAAATATTAATTTGGAAATATTAATTTAACATGCTATTCAAAATATTTTATCACATCTTTCAAATGTGTACATGTTTCTGTACATATTTTAAGCATAGTCCTACACTAAAGATCCATTTAATTTGTTCTTGGCTTGATGCATATAAAGGAAACCCGGACCCAAAGTTTTACATTTACGCATTCAGGCTAAAAGGTGCCTATCAAGGCAAGTGATATCACAGCTCAGACTTGCTGTGGATTCATGCTCGCCTCACTATTCCCTGCTAGGAGAGTTTTGTTCTCCCCTGTACCTCTCCATCTCTTTTCCTCTCTCTCTCGTTCTCTTCTGTCCATCCAAAAGCCCAACTGTAACAACAGCGGTTTCTAAACAAGCAGGGATTCCAGACGGCTGACCTCAGTGATGTGAGTCCACCGCTGTGATACAAATATTTACTCTCTGTGTTTGGCACACCGTGCGCCCACAGCCACCACCGCCAAACATACACCCACACACACACACACACGCACACACTATGCTGTCTCTACAGCACATCCCACCACTCCACCCAGCCATCAGCATACCTCTCTGACTGGGTTATGCTTTCTCAAACACGCCTCAATGGACATCCTGCCACACACACACACACACACACACACACCCTCTGGCACCTCCTACTGCCCTGCATGGTGACCAATGTCATGATTTTGGGGAACATAAATAAGTCTGATAAGAGTGATGAAATCACCTCCTGAAGGGAACAAAAAACTAAAAGAGGTGATTACTAAAGGATGACTCAAACTAAAGAAGTAGCCTCTGTCTGGACTCCAAGTCCCAGAAGGCAGCCCGTTCCAGAACCCGTTCAGCTATCAGCTACTATGAGAGCATTGAGTGCAAGGTCAGTGTTAGTAATATTATAATTCACAGTATTATCTCCCTATAATTCTAATTCATAGTAGTCTATCCCTTTTTCGATTCACCACTCCCCCCCACAATAAGGCTGTTGTGCTTGACAGTGATCATCAGGGCTAATCACAACCCATGTGAGTCTGTGTGTACTGTACAGAGCACCAGAGGGGTTGGGGTTTGGGTGGGGGTGCTAGCTCTGCTAACTCCTCATAGCCTGCAGTGATGGAGCAGACCCACACTATAAGCACTTCTGGGGTCTGGGGACCCGATCCACAAAAACCCATCCATACGGCTCATTCATATAGAGCTCGCACATATGCACGGGCGCATCTCTGCATGCATGATACATGCCTGGTCATATCATGCTATGCCACACTCACAGATGGCCTCCACTGCAGAGTCCCTGCAGAGATGGGGCCAGACACAGGGGGCCATGGGGGTGGGGGAGGATTGAGGGAGGATTGAGGAGTGGGGAGAGGAGGGTGCAAGAGAGAGAGAGAGAGAAAGAGAGAGAGTGAAATACAAAGGCAGTGCTGACAGCTAGCTTCTGTTTGAGTGATCCTGAGGAGTGACACTTCCCTCTGTGCCTATGTTAGTGCTATACAAATAGACATATACACACACATACACACACACACACACACACACAAACACACAAAGACATATTGTACATACTGAACAAACACAAATGTGTAAATCCATACTCTTCCATATTCAGTATCAACACAAAACACCATAAAAGACTTGAATATCAAATATACAGGAATGTAGCCTACAAGGAATCTGTTCAGTGTGAATATCTGCTAGTGGTATTTGTAAACCCATCACAGAAAACTATGACTCTGCTGCCAACCTTCCATTTCCATTGTCTTTCCCCTCTGTCCTCAGAAAGCTTCGCTCTCAAGTCAATAGCTTATCAATCTAATCTAAACATACTACCAGCCGTGTGTGTGTTATGATTTGTAATAGTGTTGGCAGATTTGACGTGCACACACTTGCACACACACATTAAACACACTTCCATGTCCATCCATGCTGTCTGTCCACCTCACTGCCTCTGACTCTGTCTTCTGTGAGAGAGGTGAGAGGGCAGAGGTCAAGGTTCACCTCCGCGACTTGCCTGAGGGGCGTTCAGGCCCACGGCATGGGTCAGTGGAGCAGTCCCATCTCTGAAATCTCATTTTACAGATGACCTGTGCATCTGATGAATCACCCTCTGAGCAAAGCAACATACACTGATGGCATGCTCCACACCATGTGTTTGTGTGTTTGTATGTGTCTCTCTGTGTGTGTGTGTGTGTGTGTGTGTGTGTGTGTGTGTGTGTGTCTGTGTGTGTGTGTGTGTTTCTGTATGTGCCCAGACATTTGTGGCAAGTTCACACTAAACAATTTCGGGCATGATTTCGAGGTCACAGGCACTTTTTAGAAATTGTAAACAAAAGCTCCTGTTTCTCAAATGGAGAGCCCTCCATTGACCTAATTAGTCTATGCGTGATGGTGTCTCCTGATCATTTTACTTTATTCAACAAAAACTGAAACATGGCATTGAAAGCTGTCTTGCTTTGTTTTGTTTTGTCCAATTAAATCTATCATTCAGTCAATCTATGAGCTATTGGGATCAGACACACACTTCAGCACTTCCAATGCAGAACAGACTGAACACACACCCACACCACCTTTGCCCACACATCTCTCGCTTCTGACACAACACGTCTCCTCTCAGTGTTCTGGTCAGCAGAGATTTGTATGAATTCGCATGAAAAGAGGATACAGCAACCAGTATCTCGTCTGACTTTGACTGCGTTGCTTTGTGCTCAGTAGACGTTTGCAGATGCAGTTGTGGTATTGGGAACAGAGAATAAAAAAAGGATGCCGTCTCAAGGGGAGTAATAAAACTCTTTTCCATCTTTTGTTCTTTTGTGCCATTTTTTGGTGGGATTCGACCAACTTCACAACAGGGATGAGACAAGTGATGGTTTTCCAGCCACTGTTAGTGCCCTGCCTACTGTCTGTCTGTTACTCTGGATCAGGGCCTGGATAGACACAACTGGTGAAACAAACAAACAAACAAACAAAAAAAAACAACTGAAAACAAAACAAAAAACCCTTTTCTTTCTCAATCTGATGAAAAGGAGTCAGATTATGAAGCAAATTGAGACACTTTAGAATAATAAATGTCCGATGGCAGAGCAGATTAGCACATCGGGGCTTTTCATCTGTGCAAGAGCACTGGGTGCTATGCCAGGCCAGATCAAACGCTCGCCTATCAGAGGACTGCGAGTTCAGTGATGTGGCAACGGGCAATGGGGGCCCTCCGCTCCCTGCTCCTCCCTACAGAAAATTCTTTTTAATCTCTCTCTCGCTTTCTTTCTTCCTTTCTTTCTTTCTTTCTCTCTCTCTCTGTCATGTACACACACACACACACACACACTCTCCTCCTCTCTTGCTCTCGGTGGTGTTTGGGCGACGGAAGGGGCAACACATGGTCGCGCGCACACACCATTTGTGTTACTTTGTTGAATTATTGCGCACGGCGCTCGTGTTTCACCGAGCAGACGGGGAACAAAGGCACTGAAATGTACCCCTCATTGATCTGCGTATTGAGAACATCTGCCCAAGCCAGCACCAGGGTGGCAGGAAAAGAGAGGGGGCTCCATGCATGCTAAGCTACCAGCCGTTCGCTCACTCGCTCGCTCACTCACTTGCACAGAGAATGAAACACACGCAGGTGAAGAACAGACTTGCACTCAGTGTCAGTGTCACTCTCTCTCTCTTTCTCTCACACACACACACACACAGAAAGACACACACACACACATCCCCAAGATGCTTTTTAATAGCAACACTTGTGACAAAAGGGCTGACACTAATGCATTCTCTTCTTCCAGACAAATGATGTCTGCTATGCGGTGCCTGTGTGCTTTGTGATGAACCCTTTTCAGTCCTAGCGTGCAGCATACAGTAAATCGCATTCTAGTTGCTATCCGATGGCCTACCATGTCAGACAGCCTGTGCATCAAATATGGCAGAGTGCAAGCTCTGCTGCACAACATAGTCAGCCTGATCGGGATGGTGGTAAGGTGCAGAAATCAAATCGGATGTGTCAGGAGGAGAAAAGGGCGTGCTCTCTCGTTCTCTTTTGCCACACAGAGCGAGCCCCGGCTCTTTGACTGGCATTGTTTAGATGTAGTTGGCGTACTAGGCATTTGGCAAAACCCGTGCCACCGGCGAGGGGGAGCGTTAGAGACGGAGCGGTTGCGGCTGATGGATTGAGCCATGAACTGTCAAAGTCGGCCGCGGAGACGAAAGTGCCGTGTGAAATTCATCTGGATGCTCCGTAAACACTTTTTTTTTTGCTCATAATCAGAGCCACATGTGTTCGCATAGGAGCCGTGACTACTCGCATTCACAAACGGTATGTATAGGAAACTGTCAGTCTGATCAAAACCTTTGTCTCAATGCAGTCTTGGGTATGAAACTGATATGCCGTCAGGATTACTTTATGGTAAATATTTAAATTTGAGCCACACATCTATTATAATTCGTCCCCGAGTTCAAACAGAATGGCCTTTGATCGCATCGTCTTCCTGTTATGAAGTTTAAAATTGGACATTTATTTATTAGAAATATACCACATCCATACCACCTGGTAAAGGAAATAATCAGGGTCATTTTAACAATTCTGCACTGTGATCAGCCAAACGGTATTGCTATGGCTGTAGTCTTTCAGTAAATCCTCAACATATGCCTGTGATATTCATTTAAACTTCTCTCAACTCTGGAAGTCTATTGATGCTTCCACACAAGGGTAATTCAAACCAGACCTTCCAGCCTCCTTGCTACCAGCGAGCTGGTTACCGACTGTCATACAAGTCCACCAAATTTGCATCTCAAATCACCAACCTGATGATCTGAAGCAATGTTCAAAGCCTCATACCCTTGCACACAGGCACACGCACAGGCACATGCACACACACACACATACACACACACACATACATTCACACACACATTGCACACTTCCCTATGATTCTAAATCTGCAGTTCCTCCATAGGGAGGAGTCTCTGTATATGGAGAGGATTGTTAATCAATTCAGTTTCATAGAGGCCCTGACAGGATTGAAGTGACTGAAGACTGTGTTGTCACCTTCAATCAGCCCAGAAGGCATCTGCAGGCAGCAGCGAGCGGAGTAGCCCAACATGTAGGCCTACCGTAAGCTACTGTACAGTGCTGGAGGGCTTTCCATACACACCCGGACACAAAGCCTTCTCTGACAGCTCCTCAGGGGACTAGGAGCCCATTTTCCTAATGTACCACCACAGTGAGAGAGAGAGAGAGAGAGAGAGAGAGAGAGAGATGGGAAGAAAAATCAAAGTAGACAACATTTACTTGTCAGATGATACTCACTTTCACTTGACTGGTAGTGAAAGGTGAAAAGAAGAGAGGCTTCTGTAAATGGCTCACAAGTTCAGTCGAAACTGAAACAAAGCTGTCGACAAGGTGAGTGTTTTGTGCTTATTTACTGATTTATTTAGCTAGCTGGTTATTATTTATTTATTGTCTTACTTGAAACCAAAATATTTCAATACTTCATGAGACCATGTTATTTACTCCCCATCTTTTCCCAATCAGGTCAGTACCTGAGCTTCCTGAGGGTGGTGGGGGAGAGGAAGACTG
The DNA here is from genome assembly GCA_027481765.1 of Tenualosa thibaudeaui. NCBI lineage: Eukaryota > Metazoa > Chordata > Actinopteri > Clupeiformes > Clupeidae > Tenualosa > Tenualosa thibaudeaui. Next base: position 9,727,836 of record JAIFZK010000021.1, on the reverse strand, counting down.
GAGCGGCAGTGCAGTGTGGCTTGGTGCAGTGTGGCTTGGTGCGGTGCGGTGCGGCGCAGTGCGTAGGAGGGCCTCGATGATGAAGATCCCCCACGCCGCTCGTCAGCCCAGATGTTCCCCCCCACCCCACAGGATGTGCAGTATCTGCCCGGGGGATCGTTCGCACAAACCCTCCCAGGGTTTATGGCTGGAAAGAAGCTGTGCCATAACAATTTACCACTATACGGAGGAGGAGAGTAAACTCTCCCCGAGGCCCGGGCGAGGCTGTGCGCTTTCTCAGCAGGGCCCTTCCTGCCCGTTAATTCAGCGTTCTGTAAACTCCCTTTTCTCATGAGGCAGGTGGGCCTTTGTGAAGTTGTTAGGAGTCCTGTCTCTTCTCTTTCTCTCTCTCTCTCTCCCCCTCTCTCAGTAGGATCCTCTGACAGGCCTAAGTGGTATAATCCTGAGACAGATGACTCTAAATGAGCTGCTAAGGGCCAGGGAAGTTAACACTGCGCAGTGCCTCACCTATGCTTTGCCCTCGCCCACCCACCAACACATCCATCTGACTGGAGGACTAATGGGGGCCCGAAGGGCCTACACACACACACACACACACACACATACACACGGAGGCTTGTTTCTTCCACCTGGTTGTCACTCCAATATACAAACACACACAGACATTATTGGACACACACATACACACACACACACACACACGTGCAGGCACACACACACACACACACACACACACGTGCAGGCACACACACACATACACACGGAGAGACTATCCATCTCAGCGAGCCACTTCTAGACTCTCACACATGCAAGTCAATGAATGTTTAAGGTTTTGTTGTTTAGCAGCTCTCATTTTTCTCTCTCCTCCTTCCCCTCTCGTACGTTCTTCCTTGTCTCCACTGGTGCGCGGCTTATAAAATACTTAGAGCGTCTCCATTATGCCAGCTCTTTCCAATCCCACAGAAATTTCGCTCCGCTGCTTATAATTACACCACCAACTGCTCCCTGCCAGGGCTTGTATCATTCAAGGCAGAAACCACGTCTTTCCTGAGGTACCGCTGGCGTGCCGAAGACACCCGCCTTGTCACTGCACGTTCACGTCTTTACCTATGCAGACACCCGCCTTGTCACTGCACGTTCACGTCTTTACCTATGCAGCCTGTGGCATGGTCGGAAAACACCAGCCACGATTTGCGTAAGGAGCAAAGCAAAGACAAGAAAAAAATATTTTACATAAGCAAACACGCAGATGCTGGGGGGGGGCTAAACAACGCTTCTGCATGTTCATCTTTGGAGCCTCCATTCAGACACAGGAAATGTGTAGGTGAGCAGTGTAGTACACATTTGGTACATTAACAACACGCGTCATTTGTCTATTTCTTGTTTTACTGTGGGAAAGTTTTGGAAAGTAAAGTGAATGTTCCTTTGTCTGTTGTGAACACTGACAAACTAGAAGTGGACAGGAGTGTGGATTCACGACCTGAGCGATCTGTTGAAACATTTACTTCTACAGATGTTTTCCAGCTCTAGAGGGTGTGTGTGTGTGTGTGTGTGTGTGTGTGTGCGTGTGTCTGTGTGTGTGTGTGTGTGTGGGGGGGGGTTAATACTACTATAGAGTGATTTAAGGAGATCACATCTGTCTGTTGGATCACAGCTATAACTCAAACATGGGGCCCTTGGCTCACGCCGGTCATTCAGAGATCCCAGGGTTCTTGTCAGATGAGTGGGGGTCAAAGTTCATCACATCATCAGTTTCCTGAGCTATATTAAACCGGGGAGGAGAAAAAAATAATAATGTCGGGCTGTGGTTTTACATCCACCCCGTGAGGTCTACATGAAAAAAGATCCTGTACTTTCTGGAACTTTCGCTTGAGGGAAAAAACAGGCTCTCGTTCACTTCGCCGCCATCCCAGTGTCCTCACACTCGCGTGTGTCTTAGCCGTGGCGGGTGGCTTTGTGTCAGTCTCACGTTTGTTTAGATTGCTGCTACTTCAGAGCAAGAGAGAGAGAGAGAGGGAGAGCGAGAGAGAGAGTGAAAGAGAGAAAGAGGGAGAGCGAGAGAGCTCTTCGGGGCACTTTCATGGGCACGGGCCTCCCGTCTCTCTTCTCACTCTCTCTATCTCTTCACTGCTCTTCTTCCACTATCCCAGCAAAGTGGTTTTCTTTTCATCAGAGTGTCTGCTTCATCTGGGCTGGCTCTGCCTGTTGGTGTGGCTGGCAAGCGAGACAGAGAGAGAGAGCACATTCTTCATGCATTAATCAGGAGGTTGGTGATCTCAGGTTGTCTCCGGCGTCATGCCTCCGGTGATGCTAACCGTGCCATTATGCAGCCTGAGCCGCCTGTCACCGCTAAGCAAATATGAAGCGCCGGCCACTTTGTGTCAGACTTTCTTACCGTTCAAGCCAAGGCCCGGGCAAAAGAAAGGAATTTGTGCCATCTGTAAGGCTTTTTACGGTCCAAAAACATCTAGGTTGCTGCAATCTGTTTTACTCGCTTTTTTTTACCATTACATGCACACCTTAGAGCAAGAAAGAGTTTTTTTTCTTTCTTTTTTGCTTCCTCAACACAGACGATTGATGGACCCCGCAAACATAACCTATTAGTGATGATAAATTTAATCTTTTAGCCTTAATTCAACCTTGTGTCCGGCAAAGGGTGGGAGCCAGTGACAAATGTACAGCATGCATCTAGCACTTTTGCAACGGGTGGGGTGGGGTGGGGTGGGGTGGGGTCGGGTCGGGTGGGGTGGGAGGTGGATTGTGCAAAAAAAAGACACAGAGGGATTGTGCAGGGTTGCGATTCACCACGCTTAGGTATTCAGATCCACTAACGTTGCATTTTGAAACCACCCCAGCACAGGAGCTCGGCTCCGGGGGGAAATACAAGGTTGATTGATGTAAAATTGGTTCAAAGCATGTCTTGTGATTATTCAAACGTGGACTCAGGTCCGATCTATAATCTGCATTTCAACCCCATCTGCATTCTCCCCCGTCCGTCCCTCCTCATAACCAGTTATTTTCTTTAACATAAGCAACTTTTTTTTCGCAAAGGGAGAACCAAATGGAGGAGAGAGTTGCAAATCACTGTCGTGACGGCTGCATATATTTGGTGTTAATTTATGGTGACTTACTGAGGATGCTTGGGCACGTACCCTGGCAAAGCTTGACAGCCTGAGCCTTGATGGTAGGTGCGTAGGTACGTCCAAACTCTGGAGTGCATGCTCCCTCCTCACTTAGTCCACAAACGCACACACACACACACAACTACACGTCTCCCCCCCATCTCCATCACGACAGCCACATACACTGGCCCCCACCAGGGAATGTCCCTCTCTTTCATCTTCCTAATGGACATTCCTTTACAAACGTCGGCGGTCTACCTGACTGCAATCCTTTAAACTTTAATTCACTCTACATTTAGCCAAGTCATAAATACCATATTAGGTAGCAGCCGCATGTTTTATTCGGTCCCTACGGTGGTGCTTTTGTTTTAATGAAGCCATTTGCAACTTATGAGCAAAAAAAGGAGAGAGAGAAAGGAGAGAGAGAGAAAGAGAGGGAGAGAGAGAGAGACATATTGGATGGGATAGATCCGTCAAACCTATTCCCACATTGTGTTTTATACAAGGGGCAGAATAAAATGAGAAGGATTCTAACCTATCTACAAAAGTGCCTCTTCTTGGCTCCGCAGCACTTTAGTGGGAAGGTACTGCTGTTTACATTACCATAGCAAATGAAACATGGATAGGAACTGTGAGTTTGTTGTGGGATTACAATGGATAATGAGTATTGAGAGAACAGATATAGAAGACTTAAGAAACAGTGGGATGGAAGATAGACACCTTGCTGCTGTGATGTTTTATGTATTAGCCTTACTCTTGGGTTCTTTAATAGGCTTCTTGGATCTTGACTGATTTTGCCATTGATTCAATTAAGGTTTATGATGGAAAAACAGATGCTATATGATACCACCCATCCCACAAAAATATTCCAAGAATATAGTCTAATAAATCTTTAATAATACAGTTCCTATTGTACGTATTTTATATGACCAAAACAATAAGGCATATAATTTCATGTCTGGTTTTCATTCATTCATTGTTTGTAGTTTCAACATGCAAACCTTCAGTAATTGGCTGAGTGATCAAATTTGAATTTTTAGTTTTTGACATTTTGATTGTTTTTATCAGTGTTCTGCATTGGAAAATTCCACCGAAATTTGTGCCATGAGCCTCAGACTCGCATGCTCTCTGAGACTGATGCCGCCTTGGTTTTGTCAGCATGTTTTGTCTTGAGGGAACGGAATAGGCAGTTGAGTGGTACATCTGGTTCATCTGCAGTTCACTGGCTGGCCGTGTGTGTTTGTGTATTTGTGTACACACGCGTGCCTCAGAGGACAGCCATGGCCCTGATTGAAGATCAGGTGCAGCCTTGGACGCCAGCCCCTCTTCTCACCCTCCCTTCCCCACACTTCCCCTCCAGTCTTGGATGTCAGACAGGACCAGCCCTCCCACAGTGCAGTAAGGATCAACTGCAGGACGTGCTAAAAAACCTACAACCATTTAGCAGCACCAGGGTTCAAGCTCATGTCAGGACGATTGAGGATGAGGAGGAAAACGTCCTGGCGTCTCCTTCTGCTGCAGGTTTAGGCCCTGGTCACATGCTCAGTTTAATTGCTTCTGAATGATGAAATTATCTACCCCTGTTACAGAACAAATTTCATGCTGATGCTGTGAAATTATTAACCATATAGAAAATGTAATTTACATATTTCTTGAGATTCCCTTATTTTATTTGATTAATCTTGACTGTTTGCAGAGATCTACAGTATAGGCATGAAACATTTGCTGTGTCTGGACTAAAACCTTGACATAGTGAATATACTGCAGGTGATAGTCTGATGAAAACAACAACAAAAAAAGATTTAATGTCAGCCTACCTGTTTGTCTTGGAGCAGAGGACTGTAAACCTGAGCGATTTGACAGTGTATATCTTGGCAATGTTACCTTAGAATTTATGCAGTTTTAACAACATGCAATATGCAGTTATGGCATTTCTGAGTGTAATAGTACTGATAGTTTCAATGACTCATAACAGCACAATAAAAAACATCACACTCTAAAATTTTAACTACCACTTTTACTCAGTTTTTTTATGACTAAATACAGTTCCATGGACTCCTAAATCACTCGGCAACTGCTTGGGAAATGCAGACGGGATTAATTATGCATGCCATCTAATGGAAAGAGTTTGGTCAGCCACATAGGCTACAGAAACTCAACCCATTGTGCAACAGAATAAAAAAATGGAGTCTTGATGAAAAGGTTATTAATGGGATTCCCGTGAGCTTTAATGCTACGAGTGCTTTGCCAGGTTCTTTCTGGAGAGGCTGATGAATGATCCAGTCACTCATGCCTTCCCAGGACTTGTTTAAGAGGCCGGTCAGAGGCTCTGTCAACGCTAGTCAGTAGATACTAGCTTGTATAGACAGGCAGGCCAGGGCTTGGCACCGCGTGATCCTGTTTGGGAATTGAAGAAGTGGTGGAGCTGTTCCCAGTGAGGAAGAGAGATAGAAGGAGAGAGAGACAGATGAAATGGGTGAGATGTGTGATATGATACCGCTGGCCTGTGTTCAGGAAATGTCCTTGTCACATTACAATAGAGCTTCAACACCTAAAGCATTTGGATTCTGTAGACGAGTTAGTGACGGTAATAACGTCAAGCGTAAAAGCCAAGGTGCCCCTCCCTCGCTGACATGCTCATTATGCGTCTCCCTATCTGGAAGCTTGCCAAACACCAAAGACGCACACAATCGCAAAGTCTAAAGTCATTTTGTCAAACTCCAAAAGTAGCTGTGAAGTTGTGAAGTTAAAGGATACTGCTGTGCCGTCACATTTTAATAATAATTAATATACTTTCAAAGCTCCGTAACAGGTAGACCGTAAAAGCATCCATTCACTTTGGTCTCCAATGTTCTGAACATACGAACAGACACTGTTTCCCATTATTTGTTTTTTTTCTTTTAAAGAGAGGCACCCTCAAAATATCAGATCATTAACTTTGTCATTGAATATGCAAAAGACAAAAAGCAAACGAATGCAAATGCAAATGGATCAAAAGTGCCATCTTACTCTAAAGGCGTGGGAACCCAACCAAACCAATCTCTCTATCTTCTCTGTGTGTGTGTGTGTCCTTTGTTTATTTCAAGATTTTTCCCCTCTTGTGCACATCTTGCATCAAAAGAAGTACAGTGCTTTAAACAGCACGACACTGGGATGTCACTTTCTTTTGTTCGCCTAATATCCCTGGAAAATCTGGTTAAAATTGACAAAACTGCAGTGAGCCCTTTCTCCTGCCGGCCATTGAGCTTCTGCGCACACTGCTTTCCCAGCTGTTTCGCTCACAGGAAGGGGCTGTGAGCGCGAGGGAGGTGGGGGGGGAGGGAGAAAAACTGCTGCGTTCAACTCAAGTGTAAACATAACAAATGTAGAACAAAGAGATACGAGAAAACTTGGAGAAGTGAACCCAAAGAGGAGGAGGAAGGGAGGGTGGAAGAAAGGGGGGGGGGGGTAGAGGGCTATTTGAAAACGCATCTTAGAAAAAAAGTGTCAGGAAGGAAAGCACTTTATGTATGGACAAATCCTGTCTTCGCTCATCACATTACTGTGATACCATCACTGAGATACAAAGAGAGAAGGCAAAGAGGATCTAAAGCAAAGTGCATTGGGGAGAGCATGGCACTTTAGTGCGTGGAGAAACTTACACTGGCTCATTCGCTCGCTTGCTCACTCTCAGGGTCAGACGACTGCACTAACCTCTCATCATGAGACATTTATGGTGTAACTGAACGACACGCCGTGGTCAGTATCAGATAGGTGAACAGAAAGAACGACAGAGAGAAAGAGAGAGAGAGGGAGAGACAGAAAGGCAAAAAAGAGTAAAAGAGAAAAGAGGGAGAGAGAGAGAAAAAAAAAGAGAGAGGACATCTGCTGTCAGGTACTGCAGGCAGTTCACCCCATGATATTAGTCCTGGTCAACAGCCAACCACGGCAGCTGTCCATCCAGCGCAACCTATAAAAATCTCCCAACTCATAAACAATAATACTGAGGCAAATGGTGAGCAATGACGGACGTGGCCCACACAAATACCTCCAAGGTCATTGCCCACAGTCCCAGCATGCTCGGCCTGGTAATTGTCTCTCTCTTGACAACTCTTCCGTGAAAGCATCCGACAAGACAAGGCAGGGGTGGGGGTGGTGAGGGTGAGGGTGAAGGCAGGGGGGTGGCTGAGGGTGTGTGTTTCGCACGGTGTGCACGCCTGTGTGTGCGTGTGTGTGTGTGTGTGTAAGTGTGTGTGGTGGTGAGGCTTCCTTCCAGTGTGACAACATACGACGAAGGCCACCTTTTGCCCAGAGTTGTCTGACTGAGGCCTAACGCGATGTGACGGGCCGAGCGGGCCGTCGCAGATTTTTAAATAAATGATTCAAGCGTCTCGGCAAGGGAGAGGGGAGTTAATGCTGTCTCACTCTCCCGGCCGTCTTCAAACTTTGACTTCCTCTCCCGCGCCGGTGCATCCCCAAGGGGTGGACAAATGGACAGGGTCGCACCTTCTCCATTATCGGCTTGGGGGGAGGAAATACATCAGAGACTATAATATCTGGCCCAAATACAAAATGTCTCTTTTGCCGGTTTTGATTTTGATGATTATTATTTATTTATTTATTTTTTGGGCAAGGAGAAGGGCAGGGGTGAGGCAGGTTCAGGGGGAGAGGTAGAAGGGAGTGGTGGGGGTAGGGGGTGGTGGTAGTGGTGGGGGCTGGGGGGGTGGGGAGTATTGTCGTGAAGCTTTTGGTGCACTGTCGGCACTCTGAGATCTCTCTCTCTCTCTCTCTGAGTAGTCTAATGTGAATTTAACGACCTGCTGTGGCACAAAAGACAAGCGCACAAGGTGAAGGTGACAATCCATTCCCCGGTTATGTGATCTTTGTTTTTGGTTTTGTTTTTTTTAATTCCCCATCCACAACTCTGAAAAAAGGAAAAGGGGACACTTAGGTGATCATAATTCCATTATCAATTATGTAAGAAGGGAGGAGTGGCACCAATACAGAGCCCTAGCGAGCTATCCACTACCTACCTTGTCACGTCCTTTTGAATTTTCTGATCTACATTCCTGTTTACAGAAAATAAAACTTAAATAATTCAGAATTGCCTGTAATATTTTAGATGATTTATTTACCTTATTTATTCCTTCACTGATAGATAAAATCATGAATAATGTTGAATAAAATCATGAATAACATCTGTGGGTTTTTTTTTGGGGGGGGGGATTTTCTCAGTATGTACTGGAGTATTGAACCAAGACTAGCAAAAAGTTTGTGAAAATCTAGTGGAAATCTGGCAACACAACCAAGGAACTTTTTTTTCAGTACCGGGCTACATTTTATCATGTTTATATAGTTGGTTTCACAAAGTAAATAACAAGGAAAAACCCAGAGTCTAAGTAAGGCACAGTGATTTCCAATACAAGGAGAGACATGATGCAGGAAAAATAGGAGAAAAAAAAAAAAAAAAAAACTTTGAAAATATATTTAGAAAGGCTAAACCATTGCCAGGCAACGGTACAAAGCACACCAGACAAGCCTAACAACCAGCTAGCACACAGTTTTTCACTGTATGGTTTCTATGGATTGGTCGCTTATAATGACATGTCCCAGCCATTGAGCCTCCATCGCTGGGACAAACATTTATTTACTGCCAACACAAACTCCTCTCATACTCAAACACGGAAGTGTGTGCATGGTGGCAATGATGCCTTTTTTGTAAACACAAAAAGATTTAATTAATGCTTTAAACCAATTACAATTTAGCCAATTTGGAGAGCATTAACTGGGTTAAGAGCATAATTTATCAGTGATTGCAACTCAGACCCAAAGTGTCGCAGAGTGCTTTCCGAAGCTGATTTACAGGTCTGCCATCTCAGACTAAGACCACTGAAGGCCTCGGGTCGAGGGACCCCTCACTTTGATCCCTTGGCAAATGTTATGCTTCTCCGTGCTAATTCAGACTTACTGCGCACTTAGTCTGCGGACAAGCAATTTCCAAGTGTTGGAGAGGTATTGACCCTGCTCTTCCGAGTAGTGCTTCTAATTGATTTATCAATGATGAAATACATAGAACAATGTCATTACAGCATCAAGACCATGCATTTACATACACGGAAATTGGCCAAAGTTCATTTGGAATGGCACAATCTGAATTATTGTGAATCTTTCGACCATCTCTATTTTAATTATGGCAAGTGAAGCATGCACAGCAAATACATACACTTGTGTCCATTATAGACTAGTGGCCATTAAAAATCAGAGAGGGGAAAAAAAAAAACATTGACAGACTTCAAACACAAGTCAGTGAATCTCACTTACTGCATTGAACCATGTACTGCTGCACGAAGCTGGCATATTTATTATTATATGTATGAGGGATCTTACATGTGAATTTTTGGGCCGTAATTTTAGATTAGTTTATCCCACAGATGGCTTTTCTCTGGCAATTACATTTCAAGCCAGAGCTGCTTTTGTGTGTGTGTGTGCGTGTGCATGTGTGTGTGTGTTTGTGTGTGTGTGTGTGTCTGGCAATGCCCAGCTGACACCACTAAAGGTCACAGTGATGGACAGCCTTCGCTACCCACAGCCCAAACACCTGCTTGGCACTTGGCACCCTGGCCAGGGCGACTAACCCCCCTCTCCCTCTCCTCTAACACACACACACACATACACCATCCCCACCTCCATACACAAACACACACACACACACACTCATACACACACACACACAGCACGCAGCACTAATGCTAATGGTCTCACAGCAGTCCAGCCTAGAATGGTTATTTCAGGCTTAATTCAGCCATTAACATTTCATTAATGCACTGTCCTACTGCTCTGCCTGCATGGCCGCCCGGTGCTATTGATGAATGCTGGGGAGGACAGCAGTGGCACAAGGTGGAGGGCCGCCACGTGCTGAGACGTGCTGTGTGTGTGTGCGTGTATGTGTGTGACAAGTTGTGTCAATATATGCATACATGTGCATCAATGTGTAGGTGTGTATACATGTGCATTGTGTGTGTGTGTGTGTGTGTGTGTGTGTGTGTAGTCTGTATACAGTAGGCTAAATTTATATTGTGTAGTTATGTTTTTATGGTGTAGTGTGATTTTTGTGTTTGAATGTGTGCTCTCCTTTCAGTAAAACATTCAACCAAACACTGCATACATATTATTTTTATAGAATGCATGTCTCATGAACTGTGTGTGTGTGTGTGTGTGTGTGTATGTATAGGTGTGTGTGCATGTGTATAAGTATGTGTGTGTTTGTGTGTGATGTATGAACCTGGTTGCCATGCGCAGATGTACTAATGTACAATACAAAGCAAACACGCAGAGGAGACCCAGATCCCATTGATCTTCTTTAACGACAGTCAGCCTCCGTCAGACCCCACGGCCAGCTGAGCTTCCTCTCCAGATACAGCTTTAAGACTGCAGGGCTCACAGGCCTTTGTGCTGGGCAGCACGATCTATTGTTGTGTACTCTGGGAGGCACCCGGGCAGCCCAACAGCCCAACCAGGATCATTTCGACACCCTTTCGTAATTAACAAACTATGTTTATTTAATGCGCTGTGCATACATTCGGCGAACTAGTTGTGTATAATTATTACTAATTAATTGCTGCATAAATACTAATTACCTCACACTGGGCTTTGAATTAATATGAACGCGTAAACATATAAATAACTGTTATCAATTATGTTTTCCTAATTAAGATCTCTGGTCATATTGTTGTGGTATATTGTGTACTTAAGGAACATTAATTACATAGAAAAGGGCACTAACAATCAGAAGCAATGGTTGGTGAATGAGATAAATAGCAACAATATTAAGAATAATCACTTGCATTTTTCACTGCCCAACCTGTGAGAAAGCATATTGGATTAATCGCGCCACTGACTGTTTGGTCATAGATCACAGGGAAGAAATATGAACATCCGAGTCCTCACAAATCCAGCGTGATTAACCTTGTCAGATGAAGTGTCACGAATCAGGCAGATAATGAAATCCTTATGAAAGAACGGTGTGTGTATGTGCGTGTGTGTGCGTGACACAGAGAGAGAGAACAAGGAAGAAAAATATGAAAAGTAGAATTACAGGGTTTTTTTGGTACCCCTCCCTGATGTCAAGGACAAATCTGAAATTGTTGGCAATCACGTATTATTCACAAAGGCATATTTAATGATGTCCTCTGGATTTCTATTCAAACTGGACTAGGCCTCACTCTCTCCCTTTTTCTCTCTCACACACACACACACTCTCATGGCGTTGGATAGACAAGAATGAAAAGTACCCCTCCAATTTGGAACATGCAAGTGAGTGATAAATGTCCTCACTTATCAATTTTGTGTGTGATATATGAGATGAGGCTAATAATCAGCGGTTAGCTCAACCATATGTCTGGGCAGGTCTGCCAAGCGGTTAGGTGCAAGGACTTACTGACGCAGTAACAGGACAGGGTGGTGGTTTCGGTGCAACCCAACCCAGACATGTTCCAGTACCAGCTGGAGTTTCAAATCACAGATCACAGAACCTGGACTTTCCACACAAGCACCTCCACAACAGAACTTCACATTCCACACCAGAACGAAAAGCTCTAAGTCAGAACCAAGAGCAATATACCAGAACTAAGCCTGAATAGCGGTGGTGAATGGTAAATGATTCCTGAAAACATAATGATCTATGATTTTTAAAATTCATTAATTATTTGATTGATGTGTGTCTAGTTGTTCATTTATTATTTCAGAAATGTTTATTCTGTTGAACAAATGCGCCATCTGAATTTAATACGAAAATGAAGAACACTTGTTTTTAAAAATGCCAGATTTGTCTGAATGGTTAATATGTCTGTTTGATGACAAAAATATGAGAACTGGAAAAGTTCAAGTCTTTCTGGTAAACTGCACACTGATGAAGATTAAGTGTAAGAATAACACTAGAAAGATCCATTCCACAGAAGAATTCACGAAGTTAATGACACTTTTTTTCTACCCTTCACATTTTCTAATTTGCGTTGGAGGCTTGCAATGTCCGTAATGCTTGTTGTTGAAGAAATGTCTAAAAATATAAATTGTAGTAAAATATTGTCAATTATTGTTAACTGCTAAAGTCAGGGGACCACACAACTATTATTATTATTATTATTATTATTATATTATTTTAAATCTGGTGAAGGGTAAAATAGGGTAATAAATAAAAAAAATTAAAAAAGGGTAAAAAGTCCCACAGGGTAGCAAAAACACACTGTAGTGCAACAATCATGGCAATGCCATTTGAAAATCATACACTTTCTGTGTACTGCCCGCTAGCTTGTGAAACATAACTCATGCCCTTCAAACGTACTGGCTGTCTGCAGTTATTTAGATATGGTCCCAAAAGCACTACACTTGCCAGCCATCCTCCACCAGTAGCATTAGAAGATTGGTTTTGTAAACCGCTGACAAAATGTCTCTTGGACATTTGCGGGGAAGGTAAACAAAACAGCTGGCTGCGGGTACCAAGGCAGGGCCCAGAGCAAGCATCTTCATTCGACTATTGCCAACAGTTAGAGGGAAATTTCAAACAGTTTGGACAGCCTGGCTGGTCTGTGCAAAACCTGGCACAAACACGCCAAATCAGAGGAGGATTTCAGTTCTGTGCGGCTACTGAATTGAATTCTTCTTTTCCTGGCAGCTCTATGGCAAATGTGTTTGCATGCTATCGGTAGGCACTAAGAGCGATAAATGACATAAAGCCATTCGAAAAATGCTCCACCGAGGAAATGTATTGGCATATTTATTAATAAAAAACACTGACGAATAAAGATGTCAGTCAGCGCTTCAGTGCAGGATTATCTGTAAAATGACAAAGACAAACTAAACCATTGACTAAAGACATTCATTTTAAAAATAGGAAAGATCAATTTACATTGAAACTGACGTGTACATGTGAATCAATTTTTATATATGTCAGATAGTAAGTGGCATACCACACACTGAATCCCTGGCTTTCTCTTGAAGTAGTAGGATTTGTCGGGTGTGTGTTTGTGTTTGTGTGTGTGTGTGTGTGTGTGTGTGTGTGTGTCTGTGTGGGTGTATGTGTGTCTGTGTGTTCTTTTGCAATCTCTTGGTGTTCGGACGCCAGGGGTTTACTCGCACAGAGGAGAACAACAGGGCCACTCGTCAGTCTATTGCTCACTTGTCCCCCTGAAGAGTGCTCGTCCTTTTAAACGCAAGACCTCGTTTTCAGGATTGGCAAACACTTCACCCCATTCAAACATGCACCTCGTCGGCTTCAGCAGAGTGATTTGACGCTGTTTGATGTCTCCCTTCAGTTTAAGGGCTGCTTGGACAATTATCATTAACTTTCCATCGGAGAGCTCACAATCAACGCAAAGACCATCAAAGACAGATTCTCTTTTTTTTACGCCTGGCTTTCTGAATAAATACCTCCTGAGCGGCATTGTTTGATCTGCTCTGGGGTTTCTCTGTCTTTCTTTTTTTCTTTCTCTCTCTCTCTCTCTTTCCCTCTGTCTTTTTGGTGTGGTACCACCAATGAAACTCAGATGGCGAGAAAGTATTGACTTTGAAAGAGGGCTCGTAATTTCAGGCAGGTTGAAACTTTCTGTTCTGGCACGTTCTGTAAGTAGAAGCCACAGAGGTAGCGCGCAGTGAGAGAGCAAGAGAGAGACACACCGCTGGCAGGGCGTCTGGTCCGCGCTCACCGTCAGTTCACCAAGGGGAGAGAGAGAGTGAGGAGGGGGCTTTTGCCCATCATCTGCTGAAGCCGACACATGTGACAGAGGAAACAGGAAGCAATGGAAAACACATGTTCCATTTCACACGCTATTTACCTTTTAGGCCCCAAAAATGTAAAAGGTACACAAAAGAGAAATCACAGGAAGTTGTAGAAGTTAAAAAAAATCTGCCTTTTATGCAGGTAGTCATTTTTCTGGATATTTGAAGTACAGCGATTCTGTTATATCTTAAACAAGAGACAAGCCCAGAGTTATAGCTTTGTCTGTGAATGTGTCATGCTGACATTTGGGGGGACATTTTACGTGATGTTTTATTTTGTGTAAAAAAAGCAAAAACATGTTTGTTTACTGATTTCGAACCACACAGGGCCACTCATCTTAATCTCCCACCAAAGAGCCCCTTTGTTCTCTGTGACAGAAAAGACCCATCTTCCTCTGTGCTTGAAAAGTTATGACTTGCCTCTGACTGAAAAACACATCCATTTAAAATAAGAGCGACTTCTTCAGCCAGTGTGTGTGTGTGTGTGTGTGTGTGTGTGTGTGTGTGCGTGTCTGTGTGTCACATGCACATCACTTTGAAGCGGTAAATTAACAAGAGAGGAGACCAGCGTGGTGGTTTCACAGAGAGAGAGAGAGGGAGAGAGAGAGGGAATGACCTCTTTCTAATGGTGCATTGAGAATGTCATCTATCCGCTCCATCTAATTATGTGTATGGGTGCAGTTTGAAGTGTCTTTGGGCTGTTTAGGAATGAAAGGAACATTTCAATGTAGAGCGCTTTGGAAATTACAGATCCTTCAAAAATACTTTTTCCACAGACATTGGCCTTTCTTTCTTTTCTTTCTTTTCTTGTGACTCATGCCGTCCCCTCCGTTCAACTCGTTACGATAATTTCATGCCAAGAGAACAACTCCAGTCGGACAAGTTGAGTTTGAGAGGAGAGAAGGAGGGAAAAGGAGAGAACATTTTTCCTCTCACTCTCTTCTCTCTTTCTCTCTTTCTCTCTCACTCTCTATCTCTCTTTATGTGCCTCATTCTTGTCACAAACAGGACCCATTTTTTGCATGAGGCACAAGCAGAAACATTCGAAAATCTGGAACAGAAACAACCCTTGTCCTAAAAATACAGATCTGGCCTTGTTGCCGGCAATACTGCTGCTGTTGACGTGCTTCTCTGATTTGGTCATTGTGTTTGTAGAAAAGGTCCAGCAAAGGCCAGTCATTCAGTGAAAGGACGTTCACATGAAACTGGTGGCAGCACAGAGAAGAGGGCTTCCCGCCTTTTGTGAGGGTGCAAGATGGGAGTGGGAGGTTCGGACGTGCTATTTCCACTCTCTTCCTCTGCCTACTGTGATGGGGGGTGGGGGTGGGACTTAGGGGAATCAGTTCTGTTTCGAAAATAAATATTCAGGAAAGATAACATGTGGGGTCAGACATGGGATGTGTTCATGTGAATGTCTCTGTGTATATGTGTGTGTGTTTGCAACCGTGTGTGTGGGTGTGTGTTTGTGTGTGTGTCTGAGACTGTGTGTGTGTGTATGTGTGTGCGTGTGTGTGTGAGAGAGAGAGAGAAACTCACTCTCTCTCTGTGTGTGTGTGGAAGAAGGGGATGAGCACCACTGAAATGAATGAAGAATTAAGGAAAAGTTTTTGACTGAAAATGGATTTCATAGAATATCATGACAATAAGACAGCATGTGTCAATATAGGCTCCAGATATGCAATGTTTACTGATAAGTTAGTAATTTTTCTCTCTCTCTCTCTCTATTTTGCTTTGTGTGTATGTGAGTGTGTGTGTGTGTGTGTGTGTTCTATTCATACACAGTCATGCAAAATGTGTATTTTTGCAAAGGACACTGATAACTTACAATGACGGCTTCCAACTGGAGAAAAAGATAAACACACCATTACACAGCCACAGAGGTTAACATTAGATTGCTATCTGCACCAATTTATACATCCCGCATTGTCAAAGGGCAACCCGGACCAAATCCTTAACAATGTGCTTTTTTTCCAACTGAAGATGAAGCAAAACACCACCATAACCCCCCCCCCCCCACACACACACACACACACACACAAACTTAACTTCCTTGCTGCTTCTCCCAGTCAAAAATGATTTGTATTCACAATCCCCTTCCTGTGAGTGCCTTTTGCCTTTCTAATTATTATTTGATTGCTCATTAGGCATTGTGTTCTCTATGTTCCCATTATGTAAACAAGGCATTCAGTGCATCTGGTCATGAAACCTTTTTTTTCTTGATGCTGCAGTGTCTGGGATGAGAGTGGTGAGGAGGAGGGAGGGAGGGGAGGAGGGAAGGGGGGGGGCAAGAAAAGAAAAGAAAAGAACAATCACCTCTTCCTAATTACAGAGGTTACCCAACACATTTTAAAGAACCCTCTCGTGTGAACGAACATGCACATATGCATAGTGAAAAAAAAACAAAACACACTTGTTTTCATAGCTCCACCTTCTCTGAATCTCTCCCCCCTTTCTTACGTATCTATCCTTCTCCCTCTCTCCCTCTCCTCTCTCTCCGCACTCGTTCTCCCGTCTCTTCCCTTACGAGTTATGATGTGGGGATGAGGGCTCTTTCCCATGCAGTAATGACTGTATACCAAGATTTCAAGGGCCCGTTCATGACAATCCCATTTTCGGTGTAATTTCATGGTTGTCTTCTTGAATGAAGATATTGGCTGCTCTGAGGCAGGAGGTCAGCAAGTCCTGCTCCATTTCAGTATTGTTCCGGAGTATGTTTCCTTTCACTTGATGAAAAGTAATTCATCATTTACACCCCTGAATTCTGCCACTTTTTTTCTCCTTCTCTCTTCCTTTCTTTCCTTCCCAATCTCTCTCCCCCTCTCTTGTTTTTTTTTCCCCTTCTTTTTTTTTTGCCTATTTTTTTTTTTTTTTTTTTTGTGAAACAACTTTTCTGGTCCCTGTGGTACCTTGGCGCTGGTGAAGGAGATAAATAGGTCCAATACCACACCGGGCCAGCGAGCGTGTGAGCAGGTTAGGCCTCTCAGGCCTGTCCCCGGCCCTCTCTCCATGATGGAGTTGGTCACCTCTCTACCTCTGGAAGTCAAATCCTGTCAGCTCAGGCATCCTTCAGCATCCCCGAAGTGGCTCGGGCACCCAGTGGGCCATGTGAGCTTAAAATTGATTTTCTTTTCTCTTTTTTTCTCTCTATCTCTCTTTCTTTCACTCTCTCTCTCTTTCCTCCTCAGCGAGATCTGCCAAGTTCCCTTCGGGGACGTGCACTGACAGGCAGCATGCCTCTCCACCTATCACAGAGCAGGGATTGTGCATGAGGGGTGCCTGGGGTGGTTGGGGTTTGGGTTTGGTGGGGGGGGTGGGGGTAGGGGTGGTGGTGAAGGGGGGACACCTAGGGTCGTTCCGGCACCACCCAAAGCTGGAGGGGCAGAGGTTTCTGACAAGTTGCGAGAGGGGTGCTGTTGCTAAGAGACAGGCCTTTTTTTCCACAAGAAGCCTCTTCCTCAGTCTTGGCCTCTGGTCTACTGTGGCAGAATAAAATTAATTGACTCAAGGGCTAGCCCCCCCAAAAAAAACACACACACACACACACACACTGCCCCCCACCCCCCAACCTAACCTCTAAACACCATCAGTAACAAGGTTCTGCCCACTCAACCCCCCACCCCCACCCCTATCCACACACTCCCCCTCACCACCACCAAATTCGCTTTTAATTGTGTTTCATTTCATCAGTAGCTCCTGTTGAAACCTCCAAAGCGTCAGAGGACGTGTGAACTGGTGCATTTTTATGCAGGAAACACGGACATCAGACGCACTGCTGTTCACTCGCATTATCGTGACTCTTTCATCATCCAGTACTTAAAGTGAAACAAGAGCAAGCGAGAGAACGCAGAGGTTGTGACAAACACAAAACGGCTTGCTGTTGTGCAGCGCAGGGCAGCATGGGTGTGTGTGTGTGTGTGAGTGTGAGTGTGTGTGTGTGTGTGTGTGTGTGTGTGTGTGTGTGTGTGTAGGGAGGTTGGGCGGGGGGCTTAAATCTACCCAAGCTGGAGTCTGGCTCCCCTGTGCTTCTCCTGCAACAGCTGGTCCCAGTAGGTGTCCAGGGTCCAATCAAGACACCGGTTTCACTAACGGCGGGGAGAATGAAAGAGCATGGAAATCCGTCGAGATGCGACGGCGGCACCTGATCATCCTGGCTCATCAAGACGGCCGGCTCCCCGCGGCCCAGGTGGATCAGGCTTCAGCGAGGGCCCCATTCAGAGAAGTGCGGCGTGGAGTCCAGGCTACTTTGCAACACAATGAGCTAAAGATTGGTATCATCGGTGACCTACACCTCACTTCGCTACTAATCTGAATTCTGCTCGACTTGCTCCACTGTGGGAAAGTCTTTTATCTTGGCAAAGCTATGGGCAGCATTCAGAAATTAATCGCCGGCTCCAAGAAGCAAGAGGAATAAATAATTATGATTTGGGGAAAGTTAAAAATGGTTGATTGACACAATTTTGTGCTTGTTAATTTAGTGGTATTTGTGTGAGGGATAAGCTTTTTCTTTTTTTTAAAGGAAGGCCATGATTAAAACTAGAAAATTATTATGATACTATGAACTATTTTTTCCGTAATGTTTATATTATTATTATTATTATTATTCATACCAATGAAAGGTATTATTTAAAATGCTCTGCTCTGTTGAATGACCTCACACAATGCACTGCAAAACTGTTGTCTCTCTCTCTCTCACACACACACACACACACAAACACCCCAACATGCACGCATAAAACTGCAAGTCTGTATCTTATTTTTCTTCATTTAACAATTTTCCTCTCTGTCTTTCACTGCGATGAAAATATGCCCATGCCCTCAGCAAACAAACAAACACACACACACGTACACACACACACACACACACACACACACACACACACACACGCACACACACACACGGTTGCCACATCTTGCACATCTATGCCTTGGAGCCAAAGGCACCCAGGTGGTGTAGCCGTGGCAACGGAGAGGGGAATCAGGAAGGGCAATAGCTCGAAAAGTTGCTGTGCGTGAACAAATCAAGTGTGCCTGTGCATTAAGAAGAAATATATGCACAGATGGAAGTGAGGAGGCTCTGGAGGAGGAGGGGGGAGGGGGGGGGGGCAAGAACACAGAGGGAGGGTGGGTGGGTGTTGTGGGGGTGGGTTGAGGGTGTTGGTTAGGGTGAATGCTGTACATGCTAAGCCTTCCTCTCAAAAGTACAATTAAAACATCCTTGAGCTATAACATTAGACAGTTTGCTACTCGTGACTTTTAGGGCCAATGTTCAGCTGTGAGTCATCTTCCAGCAACAACCCCCCTACACACCGACAGCCACCCCCCTTCTTTTCTCTCTCACACACACATGCACAGACACAGAAATGACCCCATAATACCCCCACCTCCCATATACACACTAAATAAACACACACACACACACACATCACACACACACACACACACACTACCCCTTTCTATTATGATATAAAAAACACCTCAAACCAGGGGGCAGTCTTGGCAACCCATGCAAAAGAATAAGCCTCTTCAAGAGCAATCTTCAAGGCTGAGCAGGATACAGAGATTTATCTTAATGTCTAAGGCCAGCCAGTCTGCATTCGAAGTGCAGCAGTGCTGTTTAAATGGTAAGAGAGTGTGTGCAGTTTGACTAGAAAAGCAAGTTGGCAAGTTGTGAAGGCCTTCACATCAGGAAACAATCACCCCCCACACACACACACACACACCATCTCTCTCTCTCTCTCTCTCTCTCTCAGTATGTCATGATTTCATTCTGAAGGAATATTGAAAAATGACATTATTTGCCTAAGTATCCACCCCTCCTTAAGGAAGGTGTAGGGGACAGCGAGGAGAAATTAGCTCTCATTAGCTCAACAGGATAGGGAGGTGCAGTGTGCATTTTAATCTGCTTTAGGTACTCTTTTGGTACTCTAAGGTTGGATAAGTTGAATTAAAAAAATAAATAAAGGCAAGCTAATCAGAGGTTTGACAAAATTCAGCGTGGAAAAACCAGTGTGGAATCACATCTCGTTCCCGCCTCTTCATTTCGCATACATTACCCAGAAATCACATTTAGATCTCCGACAAGTTCCATACAGCGTGTGTTGGTTGTATGTATTGTAGTGCAGGGCACTTTCCTTGCTATGCTAAAGCTGGGCCTGGTTGGAGCAATGCCTGGGCGCGTCTTTAACCCTAAAAATAGCCCATGCCTCGGCAGGCAGCTAATCCCTTCGCACAACTGTGGGATGTAGACATTTTTAATTTTTTTTTGGGGGGGGGTGTTTAAGTTACCTGTTATGAGCCTCTGTGTGGGGATGAGAAGGGGAAAACGGAGGCAGGTAAATGATTTTGTGCTTGAACCCCCCTCATGGATCCCGCCAAACACACACACACACACACATTCTCTCACTCAGTTACCCTTCTGCCACACTTTCACTCTCACCTCCCTTCGAACCTCGAACCAGTTAGCCACCCTCCGCCAGCCGTTGCTGCCTTCTACCCCATCATTCAATAAGCGAATCATTTCATACTTTAAGTGCTTTACCTTCGGTGTCCAGCCAGCGAAAAAGCTCCCGGGGAAATCGCTGTCTCACCTCAGACCGCGGCGGCTAAGTGTCATTTTATCACCAGGGAAACGACCAAAGGCAGAAGTCTGGGAGCCATGTGAAAATCTCCAGGAAGGTGATGAGTCTCAATATCCTAAACCCATTGGGCACCACGGATGCCTCACGGCGCTAAACTAGGTCAGGTGTGGCGAGGGTCTCAGCGGTATCCAGGTGGCAGTCTCTGGAAGCCAATCGAAAGTGCCTGTCCTAATGTAGTTTGCAAGAGCATGAACTTTCAATCCAGCCCTGTGATGCTCCCATCATTTTCTTTAAAGGCCTGTGAGACAGGGTGAAAAGCTAGTGGAAAGCTCTCCATAAAGAAGAAAAAATATATACACACCAACTTCCTCCTGCAACAGATTTTTAAAGTACTCTCCAACACACACACACACACAAGCACACACACACATGTGCACACACACACACGGCCTCTCTGACACTTGAGGAAACTTTCTCCTTTTTATGCTTTTCCTTTTTAACTTTTTTTTACGCTTGATTGCTTTGATTTGTTTCCCTGCACGATAGCTTCACCTTACCCAGAAGCCATTGAAGCCCCAGTGTTCCCTCTGAGTTTCTGCTATGAACTTATAGACAGGAGGTGAACTTTTACAATTACCTACATGATATATGTGGGATAAGCATGTGTTAATGCAGAGAGTTTAAATATTGAAAGCAAATTCTCTTCAGTTTTATGGGTTAGCAGTGAACGTAACTATTGCTATCCTGCATTATGTTTTACGTGTGCGTTAAACGTTTCTCCTTCGCTCTTACGGGCTTGGCTGTGAACTTGCCGCTACCACACGCTATCCTGCAGCCACTGATCGCTGCGATATGTTTAATTGGGGTGGCCTCCATTCTCCACCCCCCCACGGGTCGTCTCACTGTCATCCTGAGCACTCTGGTGGCTTTAGGGTGGTGGTGGGGGGGTACCATCCTCTCGCAAAATGGAGATAAAAAAAAATTTAATACTTCCGCATTTTCCACAGCTCCCTTTCATCATTATTCAAAAATTAGTTTTTAATGCAATGAGTAGTTCCAATCATGTTAAGGTCTGTATGATTCTGATACTATCATAATTACAATTAGATTACATTACTGCAATCAGAGAGAAGGGATCGTTAAGAGAAAGAATATAAATTGCTTTAGTTTTACAAGTACTGAGCAAGCAGAAATTTGAATTAATCTCCATTTCAACATCTTCTCTCTCAGAGAACTGCAGAGCCATGCTACTTTCTTCCAGGCCATCAATACAAATTACAGAGGAAGTATGAATTTTTCTGGTGTTTCCACATTTAAGTCATTTTTTAATGTATTACTTCTATTCATTTTAGGGCACTTCTCAATTTGGAGAACTTGGCACTTGTGATATGAACTTGGTTCAGGAGATCCCATTAGCAATTTTCAATAAGTGCCATTATGATCATCTATGTCTGAGAGTAAATTCAAGGGAGAGGGAGACAGACAGACAGAAACACAGACAGATTATATTTTTTGAAAAAAGAAAACAAATGATGTAAGGGCTTGTGTGTGAGAGAGAGGGAATGGAGAGTCTGCTGACAGACAGAACCATTGCTTTTATGGATATCACAACATGTGTGAGTGTGTGTGTGTGTGTGTGTGTGTGTGTGTGTGTGTGTGTGTGTGTGTAAGAGAGAGAGAGAGAGAGACAGAGAGAGAAAACATATAGTATATTTTGCGACATATCTTCTGTTTTTCTACTATTAGTGTACATGTGTGAGAGCTAAAGAAAGCTCAAAACAAACAGAGAGAGAGAGAAGGAGGGAGAGAGAGAAAGAGAAGGAGGGAGAAAGAGAAGGAGGGAGTCTTCCTTCCAGACTGTTTCCACTCTCATCTCTCCTGCGATGCCAAAGCAAAGTGTATTAAGCAGGCATGCCCCAATAGTTACACTGTCGGGATTATCCCGAACCTCAGCGCATGAGCATAGAATTATTGCTTAGACTCATGCTAAAAAAAACCCGCCGGCAC
Source organism: Tenualosa thibaudeaui (assembly GCA_027481765.1). Taxonomy (NCBI): domain Eukaryota; kingdom Metazoa; phylum Chordata; class Actinopteri; order Clupeiformes; family Clupeidae; genus Tenualosa; species Tenualosa thibaudeaui. The sequence goes on along the minus strand of JAIFZK010000021.1, from coordinate 9,705,377 downwards.
CGCACAACTGTTTGATCAGTGATTAGGAGAGTCTTCTCGTGGTAAGGAAACCCTGAATCGGCCTTGAACACTCTTTAAGGGCAGGGCAAACCTATGTTGTGTGCTCTGTGCATTTGGCTGGTTTTTCTCAGTAGCACTACTGAGTGCTGAAAATGAACTGAAAATGAAGACACACATCTGGCAAAGCTTCATGTTTGTTTTGACGTCATGCTGACCAGATTAATTCCATTCATTTCTGTATCAATGGCCATGATTGAAGAGTCTGACAAATAACTTGAAAGCCAAAGCTACCACTTGCCCTTAACTGCAACGTCATTACATTCTTTCTATTTACTTTTAGCAAACATGGAGACTGGAATCAATAAGACTTCCAAAATGGCTTAGATGGAGTCTCTGCTAATGTCATAATCTAACTTTTCCATTGCTCCTCTTTTATCAACGACATTTTATTCTTCTTTATTCTTCTTTTTTTTTTTTTGTGGACCACAGTTGGAGATTAATGTCTCTTTCTAAATTACCCCACGTGCAACACATTTATCAGGCTCAAGACAATTCTGGGAGTTTATCCCTCTGCTAACTGCCAGAATATTCATGAATTAAAAAGACTCATTTCGTTCCAATATGGAGAGGGCTGTGGTGTGGTGTGTTGGGGAAAAGTAAGGAACCGTATTAATGCTGGACATGCTCCTCACCAATTTTATGTAATGAGTTACCAAAACTAAGGAATGAGAAAGTTTTAACTTCCACAAGGCCATGTTTTTTGTCTGTGTGTCATACTGTAAGTGTAAAATTATATGTACTTTCTAATCATAAAAAAGTGTTAATCACAAAGAAAACATTCACAAGGCTTCAGAAATAAACACACCATTGCTGTATGTTGGTTTGAAGATAAGATATGAATATTTATGTAACACTTCTCAAAACATTCAAAGATGAATGCTGATGCTATTTTCAAATTAGTGAACTGTGTTGTTGTATTTAGTGTTTTAGTCACAAAACTGCGGCTGAAGGCCTGAATCAAGAAAAAACATGGCCACCAAAGTGCACTTTCTCTGTGTACTCTGAAGAGAATATAAAAAGCACACATCCCAGAGTGGCTGTTAGTCTTGTGTATTCATGCTCGATACCCTTCTTAATCAACCATTAGGAAGGAGTGAAGATGTTATGAAAATGCTCCGTGGCCTTTGTTCTCCGCCTGTCATGGCATTGACTTCCCTGACACAACGCTACAATGCATGACGGATCAAAGTAATTAAAGTTCCAATCATTTACCTTGCTCTGTTCCGTGTCACTTCTGCCAGACCCTGACTTTCTGGCCATTATTGATTTCCTCCCCTTTTCTCTGAGCATGGTCCTGAAAGAGCACAAGAGAAGAAGAAAGAGAGAGAGAGAAGGAGAGAAAGAGAGAGTGGGTGGGAGGAAGGGAGAGACAGAGAGTGAGAGGGTGAAAAAAATTAATAACTTGGTGCGGAGAGATAATGCAAGAGCATCAGATGTTTTAAGCGGTAATGAACAGTGTCAGCTGATAAAGAGAGGATGCTTGAGTGTGTATTTTAGTTTGGGTCAGCGCTCCCCTCTTTCAAGTCCAATCCCTGGCCCTTGTCTCTGCGAAGGGCCTCATCACAAGCCTGCTATGGGAGACATGTTTACGAAGGCAAACTCTGCAGGCCAGCTGATAGATGAATGCAGGCTGCATAAGTTCAAACATGGAGAATGGAGGAAAACATACACAGACCAAACGGTTAAAGATTAAAGATTACTTGCGGAAATGGAGGTACATGGCCACACTGTATGTCTAAATATTTCACAAAATATAATCAGACACATACCTTATACCATGTACCACACAGTGCCAGCTAAAGGTGGTACACACACATATAAACACACACATAAACACACACACATGCACACACACACACACACACACACACACACACACACACACACACACACACACACACAAACTTCAACCTCCTCAGCTAAGTTTCCCCACACTCCCTCTCACCCTCCTATGACAATGTGTCATTGTCATCTGTGTTTCAGCAGGTTTCAGCAGTACAGGGGTAAGCTTTCAAAAGGAACTCTCTCCCCCTTGTCTCTCTCTCTCTCTCTTTCTCTCTCTCCTGCTGAAAGTTACATGAAGAAATATTCCTGTTCTTTCCATGTGATTAGCGTGTCACACATTTAAAAATGCCATATCCAGTAATCCCATCCTTCAGGCTTTCCAGCCTCCACAGGTATTAACTTGGAGAATAATCCTAAGCTATTTGGAAGTGGTGGGGTAGGGGTGGGGGGGGGGGCATCTAAAGATCTGGCACGTCATGTTTCAAATTTGATCTGCCTGGTAGGTGCGATACTCAACCTTATTCAAGAGATTTAGACAGACGGCGTCGTGTTAGCGGCTCCAAGCTTCACTTCCAACCAAGCCTGCGATGAATAATCTCACCCAACTCTGCCTCTTCCTCGTTTTACCTCTTCAAGATGAAGCTGTTTTTTTTTGTTTTTTTTTGTTCTTAGATTTCCTTCCCGCATACGGATTTCCACCTTTTAGTGTTATTTACAATGGTCTTTGAGGTATAATGAATTTCGTTTGGTGCAGGGCACCGCTTGACAGGTCTCTCTGCGTAAAGTGATTGTCAACATTACAGTGACCTAGTGGCCTTGTATGAAAACAATAACACACAACAGTACAATAGCTACATGCTCAATACGATTGTTTATTAATGAAAATACAATAATCAACCACTTGAGTCTAGTACTCAAGTACTGACATATTATTATGGTCCAGATTGAATATTTTACAAGCCACTATGTTGTTCCCAACTGTGTTGTGACCAAATAAATGATTGTGATGAAGCGAGTTCTCTCAGGGGAGTAGTGTGTTTTTGTTTGTTGAGACGGAGGTCCTGCCACAGTGAACTTTTAAAGACAGATGCGTTATTGTGCGAATGTAAAATGGAAGGCTTCACTATGTGTCACATGATCCAGCGTGTCTAAACACTTTAAAAACAACAACAAAAAAAGCTACAATGTTTCAAGACCTCGAGACACAATCTTGCCATCAGCAAACCCTTTGTGCCCTTCGGTCAATGTTCTGAACTCTGTCACACTTCCATTCAGCCTGTTTTTCAGAAATCACTCCCTATTATGCACACACAGAGGACATTTTCAGTACTTTTTTCTGAAGTTTTGTCACAGACTGTCAGACCTACTGGTCCCACTAATCACATGATTCCGGAAGTAAGACAGAAGTAAACATCTACTCTTATTACTGGCGGCCCCTCCACTGTATATAAAGTTCAGCATTTTCGACTACACTGTGGCCAGCTTGCATGTTTACACATAGATGAAGCGTATCTTAAGGAAGAGAAGAGTGAAAGAAAAAAATTAAATAAACAAGCTGGGAAATCAGAGCCAATTAGAGTTCACTATGCGCCTACATATGGCCTTCGTCTTGTCAGACAGCAATTCCGTTACCTGAGGCTACCAACCCGGCCGCCAAGCCCCAGCACGTATGACAGCTCATGCAGACGAATCATTCTTCATGTGTCAATGATTAAATAGCAATTACCTCCGAGTGGGAAGAATCAGACCACGGCAGCACAAAGCCACACGTGAGGCCCCCGTAGGCCTGTATGCCACGTCGCCTGCGTTACATTGCAGTCCTGCACCGCCTGGTTTAACCGCAACTTCCGCTCAGCCCATAAAGGCGATGAAATGAACAACAGTGGCATCAGAAAAGGCGTCCTCAAAAAGGCTTTGACAGGTGCATTTGCATAATTTTTTTTGTTGGATATTTAAGGCCATTGGGGTTCCTGTCAGAAAAATGGACGTCCACTGTACGTTATATAACAATGAAAAGCTTAATAGATGGAGAAATATTATTTAAAAGTATATCTAAAAATAAAATGTGAAAATCATCAGGAATTACAACTAGGCATGTACAAAACAAGTATATTTCTGAACAGCTGTTTTGTTCATATAAATGACACTGAGTACTTTATGAATAAAACTGTTCAATTCTTGGAAGTGAAACCCATGTGACCGTGCGTTTGTCTTTGACAATATAAAAAAGACAGGTGGATTACGGCAGGAAACATTACCCCTGCTTGATTCAATTTCCACCTTGCAAAAGCTTAGCCCCAAATTATTATGGGCATATCTACTCGATTGGATAATTCAACCATTGACCGGGGCTTACACCTGCTTGAGGGAATTAGGGGATGGGACCTTGAATAAACGTTTAAACCTGTCAGAGACGTGCGATAAAGGCATTCAGAAACCTGCTCTTCTGTTCACGCGTTTAATTCCGTCTGAAGGAATCCCGGCTCACACCTGCGTATTGGAGTAGGTCCCTGACTCTGACAAGGGGGGTGAGAGAGAGAGAGAAAGAGAGAGACAGAGAGAGAGAGAGATGCGCCAACAGTGGGCACTGAAGCAGAGTCAAAGGCAATTAAAAATCTGATGCAAGGTCGTGGAGATCAGCCTACACACCCAAGACTGATACTACTGGGGTGCCAAAAAACACACGCACAGCATGAGCACACACACACACACACACAACACATGCACATGGGGACTTGTCCCCCATCCATTATGGCAGACAGGGCCCCTCTCTCTCTTCCCTCTTCCGGGGTGTCAGATGCGGGACTGATGAGCACAGCCCGCGAAAGACAGTAAGCGGATGTTAACTTCCCACTGCGCGAATTTCTCCAGGTCGACTGGAGGAGCGTTCTACTAATCATCCGCACCACGGTGGTGCCAGCTGTGGCCTGTGCTAGGATTATCATTCTCATAGACCTCTTACCGAGCTTTTAGCTAAATGAAAAATCTGCCGTTGCCTAGGGAGAAGGCACTGAGCAGATAAGAGAGAGAGAGAAAGAGGGAGAGAGAGAGAGAAAGAAACAGAGAGAGAAAAGAGAGAAGGAGAAAGGAGAGGCAGAGTGTGGGGGAGAGGAGTGTTTACTAAGATGCAAGAGCTGGCGCAAACAGAACAGGTTTTTTTCCAATCACTTTATTTCGGTGATGTAAAAATCATACGGAAACCATTAGTTTGTGTGTGTGTGTGTGTGTGTGTGTGTGTGTGTGTGTGTGTGTGTGCGTGAGTGTGTGAGAGAAGGAGATAGAGAGAAATAAAGGGATGGAGGGAGAGAAAAAGAGCTAGATGGGATGAGGGAAACAAAAAAAACGGTGAGAAGGGGAAAAAAAGACTTCGGAGAGAGAGAGATCAATGTATTTACACGTTTCATTTGAGGCAAGTTCTTACGGGCTCATTAGTTTAGCTGGAGTCTCTCTACCTTCTGTCCTGGGGTGATGGGTGATTTGTTATTCTATTGTTCTTAGTTTTCCTCCTTCTCTCCTCCCTGCTTTCCTCAGCACTGAGGCGCTCAATTAAATATTTTCAACAAAAACATTGTGTTCCAACACTTTGATAATTTATAATGCACGCTCACTTTCCTTCTCCGCATAACTCTGGCGACCACCTTGGCACCGAACGTAGAGGAATCATCGTAAAAGACAAAAGAAAAAAGCAAAAAAAAAACAAAAAATTGAAAATGAAAAAAGAAGAAAAGAAAAAGAGAGCAAACAACGACGATCGAGTGAGAGGGAATAACATGGCGAACGAGAGAGAGAAAGAGAGAGAGAGACACTGAGTGAAGAAGAAAGAGAGAGTGTGCGAGAGGGAGGGCGAACGAGAGAGAGAGAGAGAGAAGGCAGTAATCTTCAGAGACACTTTGGCCTGGGCTTTCCTCTCTTACCTAAGGGTAATGGATCCCTATTAGGGCCCTATTACTGACATCTGTAAAAGTGCTGCTCTGAGCCAGACATGGATAACAAGGGCAATGAATTTAGAAGTCACCGACTGGGTCCCTGTGGACACAGACCCTCATTACAGGCCTATCAGGCCCATTCTGTTTGTCCCAGCACTAAAGGGAGAACCGAAATAACAATTAGGGAGTGATGCGGTCACCACAGCATGGAGCTGTTTGGGGATACTAAGGGGGAGTGGGGGTGGAATGGGGGGGTGGGGGTGGTCGGGTGAGGGGGAGGAGGGTGCCTGTTTGGGGTGGGGGTGGGATTCACTCCCCGAGGCGGTCCTGGTGGACTAGTCGCTCTTGACCCGGGCTCTGTGATCCGGGCTGAAACAATGGCAGGGAGGCTTTTGTGTGTACATCACGGTTAATTTCATCCGCGGCTAACGCGCGCCTGTTCTTTCTAGCCGAGGGGGATCCTCAGGAACAGCTCTACCAGTGCTTGGGACAAAATAACAACTATAAATTAAGGTTAAAGACAGGCATTGGCATGACTAATGCCATTCATTTTAACCCAACCTGCAAAATATTGGGTTAGAATTTTATGGGACCAAAAAAAATTATTTTTACACACACACACACACATACATACATACACACAAACACACACACACACACACACACACACACACACACACACACACACACACACACACAAAGAATTCTTTACAGTAATAGAAGAAAGAATGGGATACATGGGAAAATCAAAATCAGCATGCACACAAATTACACCTTGTTTGCATATGACTATTTGACATCTCAGGGCTTGTGAAATATTATTTCAGTTGAAGCATATTCAGCACTCACCCACGGAGAGAAATTTGGACCGTTCTCAAGCAAGAACTGTGAAAATGTATATATTTGAACAGATATCATTCTCCCAAGTGTGTTCACACTTTGGGCAGGTTAATCAATTCCTCGGCTCATCCGCATGTTTAAACAGGGCCAAGTATACAGTCTCACTTTCCTCACTCAAGTGAGCCCTACGAGGAACTAGAGGGCTCATGCTCCAGTGAGAAACAAATCGCTTCTGCACAATGAAATTTTATTTTCAGCTACGCTCGGTTTCGATATTGTTTGAAGCCAATGTGCACATTTCTCCGTTGAAGTTAAGATTATCCATTTGGTCACGGTCAATCTTTCTTGAGAATAATCACTCAGGAAAAGAAGAAAGAGCTATGTTGGAAGTGAAATCTGGGGTTGCAGAGGTACCATGTTTGGCAACTAAGAGGTGAAATCCAGCTTCCTGGCATATTGGCTAAAATAAGAAAAATAAACACTTTATCCTGTTGACACGACTGTCATAATACTTCATATTCTGACAGTGCCCCTTCAAAAAAAAACAATAAAAAACTAAGATAGAAAGGAAGCGAAAGGTGGGGGGTGGGGTGGGTCGGGGGGGGTTGCAGATTTTGACTAAGTCCATCCCACTTTAGCCCCAGTCTGCACTGACCGTGTGTAGAGCTGTCAAACAATGTGGCACAAGCCTGCGTGATGGGGCTTAATCCAATTGGCAATGGAGCCAAACTTGTAAACTAATCTATGCGTTAGCCGTTCTGCCACTGCTGCGCTCTCGCTCCCCTGGAACCTGCGAAAAGTGTGCTGTTGCCGCCGGTGATAAGCATTCAAGCCCTTTAGGAAGCCGGGGTTTTAGAATGCCCATTCTTCTCCAGGGGGTGGAGGGGAGGGTGGGGGGGCAAATCATTCCAATACATTTATCACTTTACCTGTCTCTGAGACCTATTAAAGATTAAGGTCAACCCTTGAAAACTGGAAGCCTCTCAGTGCTTCAAACACTTTAAAAAATTCATAAGTCAAGAAGCTTATGCTTTCTTAGCACAAGTCTTGGTAACAATGAAAATTCTAATATTTAATATAAGAATGGCTGACAGGGGATTTTTTTTCACTCCCTTTGCATCTTTCTCTTGCTTGCTCTCCCTCCCTCTCTTTTCTGCTTTCTTTCACCATATCAAAGTAAAATACCCTTGCAGTTTGACAAGGCAAAGACAGCTGCACTGTTTTTACGAGTTACTCTGACGGACACAAATCCTATCCAATCATATCACATGCATATTTCTGACCCCAGAAAATGGTTTAAAAAATGGGTGGTGGTGTGTGCGTGTGTGTGTGTGTGAATCTGTTCCTGTTCTCTTACACAGTCTTCAAACACACACACACACTCACACACACCCACACACACGCAAAATAAATCTTTTGGAAGGCATGGGCAGCCACGTGGTCTCTGCTCCAGTGATGTTTAATGAAATTTCGATAACGGCTACTCTTTCAACCCCTTTCTGCTGAGTTGAAGTGTCTCCGAGGCATCTCCACTGATGGCTGCCATACTTTCAAAAGTTATGTTAAGTTCAAGAGCTCTTTATCACTGAATTCATTAAGACGCCGTGGTCCCAAGCCCGCAGCACTCACAATGTGCTCCACAAGGAAGAAGGATGAAACTGTAAAGTTACTGTGGCTTATTATATCACTAAGCCAGCATACACCACATTCAAGCCTTCAAGGCAATTATGAGTCCATGAACAAAACAGTCTGCTTTGTGTAATGATTTAAACACGATCTAACTGATGCTAAATGTTTTATGTAAAATGTGCAGATGTATAGTGTTGTTTGGGTGTACATCATTATAAAGTATACACAAAAAGTACATGATAAAGCTCACTTTATTTGTACTTAGTCTGATGAATGAGTTTCAATGTGATTGTAAATCTGTGTACAAACAAGGCAATTCTCAATCATGTCTCTGTTCTATAGGTTATGCACACAGCATTTGTTTCTTTTTCTCACCTCAACACATAGTGTATGTCATCTGTAAAGCATGCTGCCTCTTTTCAGTCACTCCTTCACCCTGAAGCAGACAGCGCTTAGCAGCTGCCTGGGACGTGTCTGAGCCAGAGCTCTACCAGATCCGTGCCGGATCCGAGTCCTCTGCCATCTGTGACAGAGAAACTTGGGTGGCACAGCTGCAATCAAAAGAGAACTTCTGACTCCGTATGTGAAGACAAAAGGAAAGAGAAAAAAAGGAGGAGGGGAGAAAGATAAGAAAAAGGACAAGATTTTAAGAGGGGGCAAAGGAGGGTGAGGATGAGTGTGAGTGTGTGTGTGTGTGTGTGTGTGTGTGTGTGTGTAAGGGGAGGGGGTGTGTTAGGCAACAGCGGCGACATATGTAAAACTTAATCGTCTGTAATGGAACATTTAGTCAGACAGAGAACCTTAGGATAAATGAATGCTGGCCATGAGGAGGCTTCTTCCAGTGCATGCTGGCTTCATTAGCGAACACATCTGGATGCCTTTGTTCCGTAATAGACACACTGTGCACAAACTAACTCCTGTACGCTCTCCTATGATGAGTTCTTCCAAGAAACCAAGAGCACCATCCCTACTTCCCCAGTCAGACTGAGCAAAATGACTGCACTTGCCTTTTCATGTACAGTGTGTGTGTGTTTATCATTTGTGCTTTTGCTTTAGTTTTCACAAACTCTCTAGCCGTTGCTGAAGACGACAATAGATGTTTTGGTGTAAAATGCAGGAGTGCAATAGTGATGTAGTGGTGTAATCAGGTACAGAAGTTAGAACTTTAGGTGAAAGACAACAAACAAAGCTTATAAAAAATGCAGTGTAGAAGAACATGGTGTAACTGATCTGGGCATTTTTGGGAGATCCGCCAAAGTCAGATTTATTTGTATTTATTGAGTTTCCTATGGTAACACCATTGTGTGTGTGTATGTGTATGTGTGTGTCTGTCTCCCTCAGAAAAGAGCTACAGTAGCTTCAGGGACCTCAGAGAGACCCTGAATAGGCTTTGTTGAAAGTTTATCTGCATAATATAAAGCCCTGACTGTACTGCGCTGAACTCCGGCATGGCTGCAGAATCAGTGTAAAGGGAGATGCCTGGGAGCATTGGCTGATCGCCATCCACGTTAAACTAGATCTCGGAGCTAGAAACATCTCTTTCTTGCTCTCCCTCTCACTGGGCTCCACAGCACCATTCCAGGGACTCTTTTGGACCTGATTTGGCTTAGTGCTTAAATTGTGAATCCTCCTTCCTACAGACATACATACCCCCACCCCCAACCCCAACCCCCAACCCCGAAACCACTCCTCAACTCCCTCCAACCTAACCTATCCCCCCCCACACACACACACACACACCGACCATCTCTCACCGCCCTCTCCGCTTCCACCTCAGGAAACATCAGGTCACTGGTGCCTCTGTGTCTATAAAATACCGTACTGTAAATGGCTTCCCATGACCTATAATCTCAACAGTTTTGATGGAAAAAAAAATCAACATTTCACTAAGTGTAAGGGGTTTTGTTTGAATACCGGGAGGCTGCATTCCCTGAGAAGCATTTGGAAATCCATGAGAAAAGAAGAGAAAAAAGGCTGAGTACAGGCATATGGCATGTTTATCAATATTTAAAACACGTCATTCCTCGGCAGAGACAGAGGAATCTAAACGGACTTCGCGTACACAGCATTTTCCACAACTTATAGCTGCAGCCCCGCTTTGGTGCAAACAGTACAGAAAGAGCTTTTTTTTTTTTTAAGAAAAAGAAAAGAAAAAAAACCCTCCTGTACATATCACGTCAAACAAAACACCACAAAGGTATTTTTTTTGTCAAACAAACAGAGGAAGTGTTTATGAAATTTGGCTGCAGTCGGACCGGAGTCCCGAAGTTGTGTATGCATTAAAGAGGCAGAGTAACCGTCGCTTTGTGATGCAGCTGTTTCTCCCGGGGTTGGCTCTTTAGAAAGCACCCTGCTCGGCCCTACAGCCCCCCATATTTAGGTCATTGTGTTTGTGTAAGGGATCAAGGGGACTATCTTTCAAGACGAAAAGGGAGAAGCTAAGCACAGTTCGCCAATAAATATGCCAAGCTGCTTTTTTTTTTTTTTTGGGGGGGGTGGGACGGTTGGCGAAAGGAGAGATTTAAACGAGCTGTAAAATAGTCTAAAATGTAAGTGATATTTAGGTTCCTCTCTGTGTTAGTGAAAATGAGCTAACATTCACCATATTAGGCAAATAGTATCCCCCATTGTACTCACACCATATGTGAAAATCCTAAAAGCTCATTTGCCCCTTTTTACAAGTTTCAGTGTGGCTAATTTGATTCTTACATTGGAAACACCCTGGCACTCATTACAGTAATACTGCCCTGGGTACATAATGCAAGTCCGAGGGACTTGTTTAGGAACTATAAGTGTATGGGCTTCATCCAAGCACCATTACTAACTTCCATAACAACGTTCTGTGACATCTACAAATCAAGATTCAATCAGTGGATGCTTAAAATCACTTAACATTTACTCATGCATCAAAACCAGCATTATAATGGCTGAAAATACCGGATGCTTTGTATGTTCTATGTAGATATGGGTCCATGCATGCAGCACGTATACATACATGCATACATACAAACATCCATACAGCAGAAGTGGTTTATGTAAAGGCCATGTGAGCAGGCAGCCTAAAATGCACAAAACAAAAAAATCTAATAATACGGGCAAGTTCACTTCGCCCTTAAACTGGCCGAGATAAAGCATTCCACCTCAATTATAGCACTTAAGGATGATAGTGGAGAAAAGCTTCATGGGAAATTATAGTCTAATCTTGGTAACGTGAATTTGAGCCTGTCAAAGACCAAAGACGAGGGTGAGGAAAAGTTCCTCTAAGTACACTATCTCAACAATGCTCCGCAATCACCTTGGGGCCATGTTTAAATTTCCATTCAAATAAAAAAAAAGAAGAAGAAAAAAAAGAGGGGAAAAAACCCAAACCTTCTTTATCCACGGTTACCGCAATCAAATGAAACCTAGCCCGGTGCTAATTAAGAGTGTGAACGTCTGGACTCTGATTAACATATTTGTGAGACAGGCAGGCAGACGAGGATTCGCAGGCAGGCAGTGCTGCACCTTTCACAGCTTGAGCCGTGTCCCTCAGACCCCCGCTTAAAAGAGACTCTGTCGTGCCCCGGCACAGGTCCCATCGCCTCTCTAAAAGAGAGAGGGAGGGGGGGAGACGGTGTAATTGGCTGACCGTCTTGTTATCCTTTTGTTGGTTGCAATTCCCTTGATTAGCATTTTGGAATATTTTAAAATATAATCCGGGGAATTACGTTTTTACTTTCCCAATTAGCAAATACATTAAAGGAGGGGACAGAGGCTCAAGGCTCAAGGTTTTTTTTTCCATTTTTTTTATCCGTCTGAGGGCAGACCCACAAATTGGTGCACTGTGTTTAAATTACAAAATGGGCGTGCGTAAAGTGTGTGAATAGTGTGTGTGTGTGTGTGTGTGTGTGTGTACACAGTACTTTATCAATACTAGACATTGGTAGCTCTGTGAAATAGAAATGGTGGATTTTGCTAAGTATATGATTAGCTTGTCCATTCTTGCTTTTGTATCGTTCTGTCAAATCAATTTCTTATTTCATGCCACAAACACAAATAATTCACTGCTGCTTCGTCAAGTTTTCAACTTCATCTGTATTTCTCAAATATGTATTTCATTTGATATCAAATATTTATATGTCTCATTGTGGACCTCACAAAGTAGCTATTGTGATTTGCTGCCAAGATTATCAAGGGTGATTTAACTGTTAGCATTATAAGTTTTCCTGTTTATTTTCATAAACTGTGGCCTGAATTCTGTCATGTTAAAGTAAACTAAAGCCTTTTCTGTCAGTTATTGTTTTTTCATGTCATTTTTTCCCTAGAATGTGAGCATTGTTGTAAATGCAGACTGCTGTTCCTCTTCTCTGGCCAAGTTTGTGTGTGTGTGTGTGTGTGTGTGTGTGTGGGTGGGTGTGTGCACGCACATAGAATGAGGCAGTGGTCCATGTCCTTCAAAACCTTCTCTCCTAATTGGAAATATACACTGACGACTCCACCAGTCTCGGGCTGAAACCAAGGAGAGATTCTGGAACTAAGTAGACTTTATTGAAGAAAATGTGATTCACGGGCAACCAAAATTGTGCTCATTTATAATGATCATTTAAGAGGGTCTGCATTCAGCTTTTAGTCAGTGGACAAGCTTGGGGATTTAAAGCCTTTAAATGATCTAGAAATTTACAATAATCCAAATCAGCACCCTCTCCAGCCCTCTGTCTGACTTGCATTCAGGAATTAAAAGGCGTATCAAATCAACCATCTAATCACTAGGTGGCGCTTATCATGTCAGTGGAGTGGAGTCAGTTGGAGTAACCAGTCTTCTAGCAACTCCATGAACAGTTCATCAGGCAATTATGAGCATAAACAGAATCAAGTTTAAAATATCTAATCGCATGTCTATTATGAGACTAAAATCAAGGTTAAAAAAAATTCACTTGACAATCTAGTTGGATTGTTGAATATTATTAGTCCTGCACTGACTAAAACACACACACACACACACACACACACACCTACACAATACACACACACTTCATGATGGGAGATGTTGTGAGGTCAACTCATCAGTCACCTCCATATGCTTGCTATTGAGAGTTGTGAAACAGATAAACCAAAGCCACTGGTCACACAGTGGCATCTAATTCAGGAGGAGGTGGGGGGGCATTTTTATTTTCTGAAAATATCATCCTTTATTCAAACTCTCTGAATATTAACCCAACATAACCAACACCCCACCCATCCACCCCCCTCCCCCCCACCCACCCTCCGCAAACACACACATACACACACTCCATTCCTCCATCAGTCCCTCCACCCGCACCCTCCAATGTCCTTTTCACAGTCCCCTGAATTGTTGAGCCTTTCTCTTCCCTAAGAATGCATTTGTTCCAAGTGTCATATTAATGTAGAAAAGTTTAAGATGTCACCAGTAATCTGACAGCAAGGTTTTAGTTAAAGCAAACGTGTCATACTTTACTTCTATTAGCAGGTCGCCATAGCGCTATTAGTGACATCCGAGTCACTGGCGTGTCACCTTAATTTAAAGTTAAGCACTGTGACAGTTTAATATGGTAGGAGATGAAGGCCCACTGTTTGGGCGACACGTCAACCCCTTTCCTCAAATGGGCCATAAATACAGCTTATTGTTTTACTCGTCCAGTGGCGGCGTGAGCCTTTTCCTGCGCCGCGTGTTGTCTTATTTCAAAGCTAGCTCTTTGAAGAGATTGAATTGCGACCCTGAACTGGGTTACCTTGTAGCTGGCTATGTACTTCCACCATCTGCTGAAGCCCTGTCAAAATCTCGGATGCTTGCTCTGTACAATTGGGGTGGGGTGGTGCACAGAGAAGAGAGGGGTTTTAGTATCTCCTTAGTGTAGGTTTGAATATCCCTGACTAACAGTAGCTCAAAAAGACATTTTTGTGATACAGGGAGAAAAAAAACAAAATAAACTGCCCTGGTGGAATGTCATGTACAAGTCTTGGCAAAATTTATTTACTCGCATTAATGTTTTATTTATGGCATTCCAGTTTCATCTATCAAAACACAAGTCTGCCACCACTGTCATCTGGGGCCATGGAATAAAAAAAAATGCATTCTTTTTCCTTTGATACGGAAACAGAGTGTGTGGCTATTCCCCAGGTGTCGGCGCTCCTCGGCAGGGAGTTTAGTGAGAGGGTAAAGCAGGCCTCTGTCTTTATCAATGTCATCTTCTGCAAGGAAAACTCATCCCTGGGGTCTTTCCTTGGCAGACCCATTCTACCACATATACAAATGGTGTCAATAATTTTCTCTTTGCGTACTTTCTTTCTGCCTCTCTCTGTCTCTCCGCACACACACACACACACACACAGACGCACTCACACTCTCTCTCTATTTTTTTTCTTTTATCTTCAACAAAAGAAGGGATCCAACCTTGTCTGATGTGAATGGCTCACTGTAAAAATCTTTGACATGTCATTAAGGGGGCTAGGAAGAAATCAACACAGGTTGTTCGCTTGATGGAGCCTGCCTTCACAAAAACTCACCCCATCTCCCTCTCGCCTAGCTACAGGTGGGCAATTTTGGCTGCCGTAAAAAGGGGGACCTGGGGATCCCTCCGTCAGGATAAGCAGGTCCATTAGACCCCAAGCTTGGTGTGGGGTGGTCTGTTTGTTTTTCTTTTCCTCTTCCGTTCTTCTCTGCTTCCCCTTCATCTTCCTCTCTTTTCCTCTTCTTTCTCTTTTCACGCAAGCACGGAATGAGGTGCCGCGAAGCTTGAAAGGGCGTCTGACATCTGAAGTGCACTGATAGCTCCCCGCAATGCTGGAGAAATTAACTTGGGCTTTCCCACACCAGGCCCCGGGAGCGTAATTACATCAAAGAGCAAGGAATCTTGTTAAATTCAATCCAAACAAAAAAAATGATCAGTGCTTTTCAAGGCTTTGTTTGACATTGAGAAGACATGAATGAGGACACCGAAAGGGAGAGAGAGAGAGACAGGGAGAGAGAGAGCGATAGAGAAAAAGGGAAGGATAATGTAATGCACAGACATACACACATTTAGAAATATACACACACACACATAAACAGTATTCAGGGGAAGCAGCACACACACCAAAAAAAAAAGAAAAAAAAGAGAACCAGTCAAGGATGGCCTGTCAAGTATTTTTTTGGTTATACATGATGCTATTATCAGGACACATCAAAATGAAACGCGGTGACCTAGCTGACACGGGGACACTACAAGTGTCTGGAGGAACGCAGAGAGAGTGAGGCAGGGAACAGTGGCTACAAAGGTAGCTGTGCATGGACTCCCTCTGGCCATTCTATTGACAAAGATGACAACGGTCCCATGATGCACCATTATCCTTGACCGTCGAGCGCACATCAAATGGGCAGGGAGCCGTCCCTGTCAAAGCCAAGAAAGGCTGGCTCTCTCCACCACACACACGCACGCACACAGACACAGACACAGACACAGACACAGACACAGACACAGAACACATAGCCAGCTTGTTACATTCGGTTCCACCTAGGTTTGTCAAAACACAGGGTTATTCAGTGAGTACACAAGCCTTAAGGGAGCTTTGTTAAAAAAGAGAAAGAAAAAGAGGGAGACAGAGAGAAAGAAAAGACAAGAAAGAAAAAGAGTAAAGAAACAGACGTGCTTATGAATCCTAAGACTCCTCTCTCTCTCACTCTCTCTCTCTCTGTCTTCAAGGAGACGATAGTCTGCATATGTTTACGCAAACCTCTACTTTTTTCACACACAGAGATGGAAAAGCTGAACTCTTTGAAGGGGAGATAAAACAAACCTTCTCCTCCACAGTACAAGCCCTGTCTTTATGATGTTAAAATAACTGATAAACAAGGGCTTCTCTCTCTCTCTCTCCCCCTCTCTCTCTCTTTCGAAGAGGACTTGTCACAAACACTGGGTTAGTAATTCTCTAATATCAGGGTCAGACCCTTGAGAGTGTCATCCTAGTGTAAAAGGCACTTTTTTTTTCTTCTGGCTTTAATAAGGCAGATTGTATCAAATTAAAAGACCCCGGCTCCAGGCATCTGTTGTGTGGCTGTAACCAATTGCCTTACAAAATATTTACACTGAGTTGGAAAAGCAAGTAATTGAATGCCTTTTGAAAAATGAGGAGCATGTTGTATACAAAGCTCTAACTTTGAAAGGCTTCTGTAAACTTATTGCATTCTGGGACCATGTGGGTCACTATGGGAAGGGAGCGAAGCAAGTGTGTGTGTGTGTGTGTGTGTGTGTGTGTGAGTGTGTGTGTGTGCATGTATGTGTATTCTAACTTCAAGGCATCGGAGTTATACTGATGCAGGCAGACATTGTGTGTTTTAGTCCGACTTAATTGTAAACAGTTTGAAGAGAACACAATAATCAAATTCAAACACCCCGACCCTGACACATATTGACTCGAGTGACTCCAAAACAATCATCGCTCGCATTTCTCGTGGGCGCCTGTTTTTTTGTCGGTGTCATTCTGACTGGGGCTTGCTCAATATAATCAGCGTGCGAGGAAACAAAAACACTCATGTCTACTGCCTAACTACACTGAGCCGCTGCCCAGGGAAGACGTGTGTTTCATGGCTCCTGTGCCAGCCAAAAAAAAAGAAGTGAACACACTGACTTCACAGTTCCGTCATTAATTCAGCCAAAAGTAGGCCTACAGTGCTTGGCTTGGTTTTTAAAGGGGGGAAAAGCAAGTCATATTAGACTTAAAGAAAATAGCAATTACAGAACAAAAGAATAGCCTGCCTTTATCTCTCTCTCTCGCTCTCACTCTCTCTCTCACAGGCGAAAGGCGAAATGGCCCAGCAGACCTGGGAAGCCTCACTGGGCGTAAGCCTCCATGAGCTCATGCCTTAAATGCTCTCTTCCAGTGACTTCCGTGCCAGATGAGACAAATATTTCCCTCCTGGCCCAAAAAAGGTGTAGCAAGAGCTACCAGAGCCGCCCTCAGTATATATGCATATATGCACCTTTTTTATATATATATATATATATATTTTCTTTCTTCCCCAACACTGGAATAACATTATTATCACTTATACTCTCAGTCCCCTGTACTGTAAGTGTCTTTCCCTCTTCAAATATCTTTTTAGTTTACATTTTTAAGATTGCGTTTTTTGTTTGTTCAATTCTCCAATCAATCAGTCTCACACAGACCATTCACACATTTTTTGTGTCTGTCTTAAAGTTCTTAGGAACTAAGGCTTCCACTTTCAATCCAGTAGGTTTCTTCATATCCTGTGTATTCTGCTAGAGAAGGCTCCTGTTTGGATTAAAGTGAATTTGTACATCAAAGGTAATAAGATATGCATATTTTTGGTAGCCTTTCTCCGATGCTAAACGTCACATTTACTTAATTTAAGCCTTTGGTGAATCTGTTAAGATTATCTAGCCAGTCTATTGCATAATTTGAATACAGCTGAATGTAGATGAATGGCCTGGGATGCTGAAAACCAGACAGCAGGTACTGTAAGTCCATTACTATTCAACCCAAAGGCACACACACACACACATTCTCTCTCTCTCTCTCTCTCTCTCTCTCTCTCTCTCTCTCCTACACACCCCTGTGCACACTGACTCACTTTGGCCCCTCATTTAATTTATGTCATTGTGTCGTGGGTCTTAACTCTTTTAATAGAAGATTATCCACCCCTGTAAGGTAAAATCAATCATGGTATTACTTCAAAAAGGAGGGGGAGAAGAGGAACACAGCAGTGGATTAAGACTCCCTACAAACATCCTCATCTTCCATGTGTTCAGGAATATTCAATTTGATACATGACGCACAATAAATAATCATCATCAACAACAATGGCAGAGTGTCCTGGACGAATACATTCTGAACTCCATTTTGTGGTGAATATGACAAAATCCAAATCTGGATTAGGCCAACTGGTGACACACGGTTCAGTCTGAGCTAAGTGTCATTTGACACACACCATACACCACACACACATACACAGTGACATACACACACTCTCTCTCTCTGTGATTTAATGTGGAGGGGATGACGCGCACACAAGGCAAACGTGGACAAATTGTGGATATGTGTGTTAGGTCTGTGCGTCTGTGTGTGTGTGAGAGAGAGAGCGAGAGAGACAGACAAACAGCAAGCAGTGACGTGATGGCCGTACAGGAAAGGGCTGTGATTTAGAGAACCAGGGCCAGGGATTGGTAACGTCACGATCATCATCATCATCATCATCATGATCAATGGCTGCGGTGGTGGTGGTGTCTGCAAAGACGGAGGCGGGTGGCATCGGCGGTACCTCACCCCCGTCTGGATCCCGCCACGCGACAGATGAGTGCTGGGGCCCCCCTGGGAAATGACAGCATGGTAGCTCCCTGGTGCCGGATCATTAAGAAGCATATGCCATGACCAAAGGGAGTCCAGCGGAGCTGCGCAGCAAGCAGGAGTTGTCACAAGTTGTGAGAGTGGGAGAGCAGTACACACCCAACTGCATACAGTACAAACACACACACACACACACACAATACCAATAACACACAAATACATTCACACATACACCTAAGCAAAGACACACGCTCAAGCAGTGCAACAAGCAAGAGACGTTGCGAACCAAGAGAAGTAGCGAGAGTGGAGGAAAAGTACACACCCAACAACATGCAGTATATACACACACACTCCCAACAACTCACACATTTACGTATGCACACACACAAACACACACGCACACTCAAAGTCATAAATAAGGACAGAGAAAGGAGTGGTTGAGGGAAAGTTTAAGCACGACTGTGCCGTGATCATCAGGTCATTGGTCTCCACCTTCTTCATCGCCCCCACCCGTAATTACTCCCATGGTCAGCCCTTCGGACTGACGAAGGTGCTGACCCACCCCAAAGGGGAAGGTAGCCGCACTCCGACACTGACACCAGCACCTCACCCATGACTCAACGGGAGGGGATGGATTATCTCCATGGTGATCTGGCCTTCTAGAACTTTCTGGGCGAGACGCCTTACGTAGGTGTGGCGACCATTACAGTGACATGTGCCACTGAGGTCATCGTAATAGGTGCACGTAGAGGTTGGACATGGACTGCGGACAGCATACAAGCTGCTGGAATAGAGCTTGTCACTCCATGAAAAAAGAGACTAAGTCTATTACTGCTTTAAAAGAAAAAAAAATATTGGGGTGGTTTGAAGTTTGAAATTTTCAATTACTTACTTAACATTATTTGTGGACAATTCAGTCAGGATGTTGAGTAAATAAGGCCAGGTTACTAACAGCGGCCTTTTTTTTCTTTCTAAATAGCACACTTTGATGCTAATTCAGAAATAAATAATAAATGTGTGAGACTGTGTGTGTCTGGGAGAGCTCCAGCTTGCCTAATTTAGGTTAGTCCCCGCTTAGAATCTATCTGGGTGAAGAATGTTTTAAGGCATCGTCACGAGGACACCTGCAGCACAGGAGGGGGATCTTAAAGCGCTAAGCTTTTCTCCCCCGTTCCAATTTTAACTGCATCAATATTCATATTGCCAGGCATTTTAATTTTTGATTGAAATAAACAGCTTAATTATTTACCAAAACACCTTCACTGTGAGTGCATATTTTTAAGCACTTTTTTAAAACCTCTTTGATGTACAGTAAAAAAAAAAAAAGTTGATTTTATACTTAAGAGTAGGCGCCCACTATTGTCACCACTTTGAGCTCAAAAAATCTGGGCCAAAGCTAGTCGTGGTGACCGTATGCCCGTCTCTCCCTGGCTTCTTCGTCAGCAGGATGCCATCATCACTAGGGGGTCTGAGGTCCGCCAGCCTCCTGCTGTCTCAGCCTCCTCCTGAGCCGAGCGAGCCTCTCCAGGCCTGATAATGTCAGATCACATGCAAATGCATTTAGGTTGCCTGTCAGGCCTGGTTTTGTTAGCAGATCCCTCCCACTCCCTCTCTCTCTCTCTCTCTCTCTCTCTCTCTCACACACACACACACACACACTCCCCACCTCATCTCAAATGCTCATCACTTCTGCAGCTTCCTCTAGTCTCCAGTGGCCACTCACCCGCCCCAGGGCAGAACGAAAACCCCAACACCACCCCCCCCCCTACCCAATACACACTTCTGCCAACCATCAACACCACCAGCCCCCTTCCCCAACATACCCCCATTGAGAGGGGCGCGTCCCCTGAGATATTCTAGCCCTGGTCCTCCTAGAGGGGGAGTTTGGCCCCCATCACCTCCAGGTTACTCTTTGAGGGATTTCAGATTTCCTCCTCAAAGGGGAACAAGGCTGGTTAAGGGCTGCTGGTGCTGCTTCTGCTGCTGCTTATGGGTGGTTTGAGAGTGGGGCGGGGGTATGGTGGAGTGGGGGGGGGGGGCAAGTGGGATGTCTGTGGCCGTCTTTATGTTACGCTGAAGCAGTAGCACACATGAACTTAACCCTCCGCTATGTTTAAGTATTTAGGAGCAGCGGCTGAGGAGCGGAGCACCGTGATCATGAAGGTTGTGACACAACGCCTTCTCTTTAAACCAAGGCCACTGACACGGAGCATGTGAGTTTCCCCCTGCCCCCCACCCTCCCCACTCCACCCCACCTTACCCTACCCCACAGCTCCAGCTCCAGAGTCTCCTCCATTTTTAATGTGTTCCACTTTACTACTTCTCATGAACCCTGGGCTTACAGCCATGGATGCCAAGCCTTCATGTTCCTGAGCACCTACCTACGTGTGGAGAAGATATCTAAGCCCCACCCCCCACCCCCCACCCTCCCTCACACACACACAGTTCTCTTCTTTGTTCACAGGGCAGGAGACTGTAAGTCTGACTTCTCTTTCTCTCTCTCTCTCTGTTTACTCTGCCGTATATGTTGTACTTGGAATCCTGACTTGGTTAGGAGTTTGGTGTTGTTGCTGTTGTTGCTTTTTTTTTCTCTCTCTTTTTTACACAGACTTCTGAGAGCGGCCATGTCATTGGCGATAAATGTTGAATCCATCAGAAGATCATAATTGGATTTGACGTGTAATAAGTTTGGGATACATATTTGGGTCCAAAATATTCTGCTAATCACCCCACGAAAATGAATTTCATACCATAAATATTGGCAATGGACTCATTTGAGGAAAGGGAAAAGAGAGAGAGAGAGAAAGAGAGAGAGAGAGAAACGTGCCAAAATAACAGTTACCCTTTGAAAGTGAATAGCTGGAAATGAAAATCCATCAGCAATATGGAAATTAAAATGAAGGAAAAAAAATGCTAGTTGAGACACTAAAGCTTATCAGTATTTTTAAAGGCACTGAACAGTGTGTGAACAGAGTGTACCAGTGAAATTGAGGCGAGTTTTAATTTCACCACAGTATCTGGGATCTCACTCCAACTACAGCGGCATCTAAAAGGATCCTGACATACAACTCAGCCTTTTCTCTTGGTATAGTATATGTGTGTGTGTATGTGTATGTGTGTGTGTGTGTACACACTGCTTCCTCTCCAGCCAGATATACACATTAAGTCTGGTGCATAGCCCTTTCGCAGTTTTTGTTCTCGGATACCTGTCCTTGCAGGTCATGCTTTCATAATGCCCCTCAATGGGCATAGCCGTGCTAGCAGGATCCTCTCTCTTTCTCTCTCTCTTTCTTTCTTTCGTTCAGTCTCTCTCTTTCTTTCTCTCTGCTAGAGTCCCCCTCTCTCTCCATCTCTTTGCCTTTAAAGCCCTCGCAATCCTCCGCCCTTGATGTTCGCCTTGTACTTGCATGCACAAGCCTATCATTATCTGTGCCTCTTGACAATCCCAGCCTGCCATCTTTGTTACATCTGCGTCTCTCGCCCGAGGCTACAACATGACTGTATGGTTGATCTCGTCTCTTTTACATATCTCTCCCTCCCTCTCTCTCTCCCTTACTCTCTCTCCCTCCCTCCCTTTCTCTCAGCAAGAGAACGTGTTATCTCTCACAGAGATGTGCATTACTTTTTTTTTCCTTCTCCCCTCATCTCTTCTGAACAACCTCACCTCTTCTCTCCTAAGCTGTCACGATGTGTTGCAAAGCATTTTATTTATTTTTTCCCACACCTAACTATGAGCTGAGGGTTCTGCCATGATGGGGAAACTATTGTCTGCATCTTACTGTGCAACTAAGTTTCTTTAAGTGCAAACTTATCAAAGCATATGTGGCAATCATCTATAATCCCTGTCAGCATTCTGGCAACTAACCATCTAGTAAGCACACTAATGATTTCTTATACAACTCTTGGATTAAAAAGGAAAAAACATGTTTCTTGTGCAAAGTCCAACGGTATATGCACCATGGTATTAAATCATGCTGTGGGGTAATTTGAGGCAATGTAAGTATTCAGAGGTGCATCATATTTGAAAAGCTTCAAGTTCAAAAGCTGTCAGTAACCAGGCAGGCAAACAGGATGAGAGTTGATTCGACTCCACAGGCAACTGAACATGTAGTAGCTTACAAAACTCTGCAACTCTGCGACTTTTTTTTCATGTTTTAGATGAGACCCTCCTCTTACGTGCAAAAGATCGGCTCGAAATAGAAAACAAATCTATCCACTGACCCTAACATTCCTAACATCCCACACAAACTCCTTATGTGGACTGAACTGAATGTGTGTGGATGACTGTGGTGTTTGTTTCTGTGTGTGTGTACGTGTGTGTGTGTGTGTTCGTGTGCATTTATATGTGTGTGTGTGTGTGTGTGTGTGTGTGTGTGTGTGTGTGCATGCGTGTTTGTGTGTTTGGGGGGAATTGACGAGCTATGAGTGTTGTGAGGGCTAAAGAGTAAGTGTTGGGTGGTGCATTGTTTGTGTGTGTTTGTGTGTTGCCTTGGAAGCTTCCAGAGAGTGGTCTCTCACTTGGTCATACAACCTGACCAGTGGCCTCATGTCTCCAGGTGCAAAGGCTGAAGTGCCATTGTTGGCTTGACTCAGCTTTTTGGGTTTTGGTTGGTGGGGTAAATCCAAACAACATTCCTGTTCAAATATAACAGGGTTTTTCCCCAGACACACATAAGTGGCAAGTACACAAGAGGGAGACCATAGGCCTTCGAAGGCGGCCTTCTGGGCTTAACCCGGATGCCCAAACAGGTGTGTTCATATGCACACAAGGACATGACCAAAACCCCTCCCAGTGTAGTTCCTCGTGTATAACCTATCCTGTCCTAACAACATAGAAAAAAATAGTACATTCTGCTTAAGGATAATTCAATTCAATAGTACAACCCTATACAGCCTGACTAATGTGTTTGCTCTTACTGACATACTGTTGTTGACATGCTGTGACAGCTGTGATTGAACGTAATTCTTCTACCATCAGATCAGTTGTGTTTGTATGCATGCTCTAATGTTTTCACACTTAAAATATAAAATGGACTTCATATGTCATGATGAATTGGTTGTCATTTAATTAAATTTGTGGCTGAAAAGTGTATGATGTTTTACACAGATGATGACAGAGAGGCAAAGACTAACAAACAATCCTAATGATGTTCTAATAAAGTTGGACAGTCATAGTTTGTAGCCTCTGGATTGCATCTTCCTTTCACCTAAGGGTCTTGTGTAAGTTTCCGAGATTTGTACCGAAGTGCAACGAACCAGGAATACCCCAACATCTTGCATTTCTGTTCAACTAGGCCAATTTTTCTATCGTTTGTTTATACAGCTATCTCTTGTGTGTTTTTTCATCAGGTCTTTATCCCCATTCTAGTCTTTTGGATACCTGGCTTCAGTAAGGATAACAGAGTAGAAATGTGGTCAGGGACGGTGTGTGGGCCATACACACACACACACGCACACACACACACACACACACACACACACACACACACACACACACACAGTCATGGAGCAAACCCAAAGTCAATCTGCCCTCATCACGGCCAAGGTGTTTTACATTATTAGGCTCACAGGGGAATGAGAGCGCCAAGTTGTGTTTCCTGCCAGATTTCAAGACCGTTTATTCTTTTCCCCCCCAGAATGCTACTAAATAGGTGCAAAGGTTTTTGGTGAGGAGATCAAGGTTAAGAGGAGATGACTACAGAGTCGTATCAGACAAAAATGAATCAACAATGGTTTTTTATTCTCAAAACTATCCTCAAATGTGAAAAGTGGCTTTCAAGAAGTTCATATTGTAGAAACTGATAGCACCACCAAGTTCCCTCATGTTTGAGTAAAAATTCTCAGTGCCTAAAAATTACAGCACTATTTAGTCCAGATTTTTGGTGTCCCATTTTTTTTGCCTGCATCAAGCGATAAAATGACAATAATTACTGCTGTCTGTTCTCTTTTTCTGTCTTTTTTTACATTGGAGCTAATTAGGTCGAGTGAAAGTTTAGCAGAGAGCTAAAAGGTACGTCCAGGTCACATGCGGCTCTCGGTGGGTCGCCCACCCCCCCTGCCTCCCGCCCCACCCAACCCTACCCCCCCTACTTCCCCACCCCACACCCCCTTTCATGTAGCCAGGCTTGAGCTTTAGAACAGAGGTTCCCGGGGCAGCAGTAGGGGTGGTGTGTATGTGCGTGTGTGTGTTTGGGGGGGGGGGGGGGGGTTGGGGGGCTGGTTGGCTGTGGCAGCACGGGGACGCGGGGCCGAGGCTGCGGACAGAGATAATAAAGAGAGTCGGCGTGGCGCACGGCACACCGCGGCTCAGCGCGGCAGCAGCTTCACAAACGGCACTGAATACCGTCACCGGGGAGATGTTAACCGTGGGCCTTCCACGGGAGAACCACACAGAAAGGGGGGGAATAGGGGGGGTATTGGGGCGGTTGGTCGGGAGGGGGGATTGTCTGTTTGTTTGTACTGTAACCGCTGAGAAATAATTATTCAGATTTAATTACTGTTTGGAAAGCCACTGTGTCTACAAGCTTAGGACTGTGGACTGTCTCCCTCCTCAGTAAAGTTTGCATAGAACTGCTCCCCCTCACGCACTCCTCCCTCTCTCTCTCTCTCTCTGCTCCTCTCTGTTCTGCCTTTTCTCTCTGTTGGATGACTGACTGGGGTATGTTCTTGTCCACGTTATGTATTTAAATTCAATTACTTTTGATGTATCTGTTAATAAAGAAGCTTTAATGGATTTCTGTAGTCTCCCTGGCAGCCTGGATAGGAATGCTAACAGTATGCCAGTCTCTTCAGACACAGCAGCGCAGACACAGGAGGAGAAATAGCTTTCCTGACATTTATGTTAGCAGAAGTTAGTCCAATTTCCACATCACAGCCTGAGAGACTACACAGCTACAGGTTAGGTCTCCCAGGAGGCCTCATCCAACCGACAAAGCATCTGGAAAGACATTTCACCTAGCTCTTCTGTCTGTTTCCCATCACCCCACCCTCCATCTCACACACACACACACATACACACACACACGCACACACACACACACACATCCACCCTCTCTCTGTTTCTCTCCCACCTCTCTCTCTCTTACACACACACACACGCACACACACACACAAATACACACACCCAAATGCAAGTATTAGACATCACTCAGGCGGGGTGTGTGTGTGTGTGTGGGGGGGGGGGGGGGGTGGAGAAAAAAACAACATCAGTACAGACACCTTTGCCTTGAATGTCAAAGAATGGGAGATGTTGGGGTGGAGGAAACATATGAAAATGTTTTCATTCTCCCACGGTTTCATCTCTCGGACGGACCGAATGGTCCAGACCGCTGTGCCGACTGTGAGAGCGGAGCCGGCCCAGTGTTGCTGGATCAGAGCCAGCTCTGGGCCAGACCAGC
The DNA here is from genome assembly GCA_027481765.1 of Tenualosa thibaudeaui. Lineage (NCBI taxonomy): Eukaryota > Metazoa > Chordata > Actinopteri > Clupeiformes > Clupeidae > Tenualosa > Tenualosa thibaudeaui. The sequence continues at coordinate 9,679,459 of JAIFZK010000021.1, read as the reverse complement.
TCTGTGATTAGCTGCTATTGGGGTGGGTGTGGGGGTGGGGGTGGGGGTGGGGGTTGGCCAGATGTAGATCTGTGAATACTTGGAAACCCCTCCCTGTGCCAGGCCGGTCCTTCATGTTTACCATTGTTTTAACACAGGCGGAAACACAAACACACACATACACATAAACACACACACACATGCAAGGTAAGGTCCCAGGGCCCACCTCCTCACACACACACACACACACACACACATGCACATGAATACATAAACACATACACACATACACACAGACACACACATACAAGGTAAGGATCTTGGGCCCTCTACTTTGAAAACACACACACACACACGTGAAAAAAGCCCCATGCCCCAAAAATCCCCATTTGTGAAACAGATTTCCACAAAGAAATGAGATCCCTGTGCGTTTGAAGAAACACGGAGGTGATGAAACAACTCCACTCAGACGAGTTTGAGCTTGACAGTGGAAAAATATACACACTTTGACTGATTAAGGCCATCGTGAGTTTTTGAACTAATACCTGTGTCTTGTGTTTCATGCCAACAGTGTGTCTTGAATTATGAACAGCTTTACCCTCTGTGAGTAGGTTCACCAGTGTCATCCATCTATGCCAGCAAATTCTGTTCTATATACAGTTCAGAAACCCACAGAGAAATGCAGGATATGTAGGGAGGCCTCCAATATCCACCAAGAATGTAAAGGACTTAATGGGACCGGTGGGCTGAAATGAATAGGAGCCATTGCAAGTTTGTGGAATTTGTTTTTTTTTGTTTTGTTTTGTTTTTTTTAATTAGTTTTTTTTTTCCTTTTTTCGAATTTGTTTCGTAGACTGACCTCCATTTGTTTGACTTGAATGCTTGTCATTACTGGAAACAGTTTAATGCAAAGTCTGGTCTTCCCAAATGTTGTGGGTTAGGTGTACTTGAACATGTAATTACGTTTGTGAGTCTTTGTATGAAAATCTTTAATTCAACAATAAGGCTCTGGAGGTAATACTATAATAATGTAGAACAAAGTATCTGTCAGAAATAAGACAAAAGGTATGTGTGCATGCACGTGTGCATGTGTGTGTGTGTGTGTGTGTGTGTGTGGTGAAAACCTCACCGTGCTGGTTTTAAATGGTTGCAGACTACAAATAATCCTTCCCTAATTCAACATCACAAAGAATTCTGAAACCGATCAAAAAAAAAAAACCTTTGGACCTCACATCAGCTTATACTGTAGAAAAACTTTAGAATAAGGAAAACATACAGTTAATAGCCACCCTGCCCTGGAGAAAAAGGTCTTGGTCAAGTTGAAAAATCTGAGATTCACCTACTGCAGAATTCAACTACTACAAACATCGGGCCTGCACACACAGCTCAAATTACTTGGGATCACTTGACTCACACTAGAACCTACAAGCCTCCTCCTCAGACATCACGGCCACTGGCTATGAGACAAGGTATAATCCCCACCGCACTGGAAAATGTGTGTTTATCACTGCCCCCCACCCTCCCCCCGTCACACCACCAGGATAATTCATTTAAGATGATGTGTCCCCACATTGCCTAGGATTTCAATTTCTTTTAAAAATATATATATATTTATTCGCAAGCTTAGGTCTCCGCAATACCCGGATCTCAGGTTAAATGCCCTTCTATTCAAACGCTTAAATTGTGGCAACATAAATATAATTAGGTTCTACACAAGCTTGGTTATCTAAGCGCCTCCTTGCTTCAGGTTTTCCACTGGCTTTTCACAAGCCCTATAAGCTGTGCTCGGTAGCTGCAGTTTCCCGTAATGTTTCTGTGGCGAATAAAGTGTTGCTCGATTATTAAGTCTCTTTCACAATATGAAATGAACACAGTGGAGGTATGAACACACATGTGCGCGCATACACACACACAAACACATACACAGACATATGCAAACACACAAAAAATATATCTGTGGTTAAAAGGACCCATGCTGTGTTGGCACAGGACCCAATTTACCTCAGTAGTCAATTCAACATAAAAGCTACTTCAAATTTGTTGGAGGTTTCACGTGTATTCAACCTCGGCCCTTTTCAGCCCAAACAAATGGATTTGGTTTCTTAGCTCTGAATTAGCTTAGTCTCATACACTCCTCCTCAGTCTAGAGCTAAAACCCTTGCAGATCACACTCACTGAGACCTGCCGCTGGGCTGCACAATCCAGACCTCACACACACACACACACACACACACACACACATACAGGCACTCTGGACCCCCACTACCAAAACCATCCCACACACACGCTTGCAAGCATGCACACAGACACAAACACACACGCACACACACACACACACAAACACACCTGCATTCACAGATTTGCTCTTCCTCCCTTGTTTCACCACCAATACACTTCAACACAGCAACAGTTCCTCAATCCCAACACCCAAACACACACACACACACACACACACACACACACAGAGTTCCTTTATATCCATCGATCAATCTTCTGTATGTCATGCATTTCACCGCTCTTAAAGCCTCTCAACACCACCACCCCAAACATCCTGTGCTGCACCTCGGCTTGGTATGGAGTTGTGCTGAGCTGGGCCATCAAACTCCCACAGACATCCTATTGTTTTAACCATGTCTAACTGCACCTCAGGGAACTGAACCTCCGCACTGTAGCTTACTCCTGGGAGATTTCTCTCAGTCACAGGAAGTCTAAGAGAGATCTAGACAGGTGTTCAGACCAGACACAATGTCTCTCTCTCTCTCTCTCTCTCTCTCTCTCTCTCTCTGTATACAGGCACTCTTTTATGAGGAGACAGGGGGCTGGTGGTTGGGGATGTACCAGACAAGCTCAGAGATGCAGGATTCAGGACTTACTGCCTGACTCTGTCAAATACGACTGCAGCAAAAGCAGATGCTTACAAAAGACGCAAGACGCCGATGTCTTTTTTGACGCCTTTTCTCTCACCTCTTTGCCTTGATTCTGTAATCTCTTCCAATGCAGAGAGAGAGACAGAGTGACAGAGAGAGGGTGAGAGACACAGAGCGAGGGAGAGAGAGAGAGCAAGAGAGCACAGAGGGAGAGACAAGAAAGGAGACATGCATCCAAGCAAGGGACCTGTGCCTACAGAAAAGAAAGTTTTTGTTGTTTGTACTTGTTTGTGCTGTTATCATTCAGGGGGTGACATTGCTTGTTCTGGGGTGGGGGTGTAGACATGGCAGGGGTGGGGTGGGGTGCTGAGTGTGTGTGTGTAGTTTGGGGGGAGGGGAGTTGAGTTCTTGTTGGGGTGGATGCTGTCATGTAGTAGAGTAGGTGTGAATTATGCAAATTCTCTGACACATACTTGGACTTGGAATCCGTAAAGGCACATTCTACCCTGATCATACATACAGCAGCCTCTGTATGAGAGAGAGAGAGAGAGAGAGAGAGAGAGAGAAAGAAGGAAGAGTGAGGGAGTAGAAAAAGAGAGAGAAGAGGGGAAAAAAACAGGGAGCCTTACCTTCAGGCAGGGGCTTATCTTATTTGCTGGCTTTTTTTTAAAGTGGGGATTAACATAAGCACCTCTGCCTTTGTGCTCTGTCTCAAAATAATTTTATCTGCAGCGCTCTCAGCGACAATCTGCGTTTATCAGGTAACTGAATATCCTCCGCTCCGAAGAAATACGCCTTCAAGGAGCCCCCCTCCATCGCTCAGGTTATATTTAGCCAGCGCTCTACTTTGCCTCAGTTTTTATTCCCTTGTTTTCTCTCTCTCTCTTTCAGTCTCTTTCTCTCTCTATCTCTCTTTTTTGGGAGAATGTTAGCAAACGTAGCATGCGACACAGAGAGGCCGCGAGGAGAAGGGGAAGGAGGAGGAGGAGGTGGCTTGTTCGTGTGTCTGTGATCAAACCTGAACTTCTGGGTGAGGGTTGAAAAGGGACTTGACTCCTCCACTGGATGTGTGCACGCACACACATACACACACACACGCGCACACATGCACATGGCCACAGCTGTGATCACAAACTGCTATCTGTACCCACCCTTGAGAGAGAAAGAGAGAGAGAGGTTCACGAAAATGTATCAGTTTTTTTTTGTTTTTTTTCCCCCAACACGGCTGTGCCTGTGACATCCCATGTTCTTCCAACTCACTTGGGTCTGATTCCCATAACTGTGTTTGAGTTTCTCTCTCTCTCTCTCTCTCTTTCTCTTTCTCTCTCTCTCTCTCTCTCCTCTACCTCCGAGTAGAGCTGTGCAGAGCAGAGAGCGTTGTGGCGTGGCGTGGCGTGGCGTTTTAACACTCCCACTTGGACTGTGTCTCTGCCCTCTGGAAATCGCCCATTAAAAAACGAGGCTTTTTTGGCAGCCGTCGAGGCTGACAGGAAACAGAAGAGGAAATGATATAATGGCTCCAGAATTGAACGCTTCTGCCGTGCCCAGATGCTCTGAGCATGACCCCGGCCCTTCGCTGGGAACTGTGAGGTGGCATGTTTGGCAGCTGGTGAGGGGACGGAATAGGGTGAGGTGGACTGGGGTAGGGTTGAGGTAGTGTGTGTGTGTGTGTGTGTGTGTGTGCGTGTGTGTGTGTGCTGGGATGGGGGTGGGTTGGGTGGACAACACAAAGCTCCTTTTTTCTCCTTTGAGCATCTGAAAAAAGAGGAGTACAACTGAAAAGGGTGGGGGGGGGGGGGGTCCTGTAAGAATGTCAGCGAGAACTTTTGTCCTGGTTTTAAATGGTTGCAGACTACAAATAATCCTTCCCTAATTCAACATCACGAAGAATTCTGAAACCGATCAAAAAAAAAAACCTTTGGACCTCACATCAGCTTATACTGTAGAAAAACTTTAGAATAAGGAAAACATACAGTTAATAGCCACCCTGCCCTGGAGAAAAAGGTCTTGGTCAAGTTGAAAATAATGGAAAAATCTGAGATTCACCTACTGCAGAATTCAACTTCTACAAACACCGAGCCTGCACACACAGCTCAAATTACTGGGGATCACTTGACTCACACTAGAACCTACAAGCCTCCTCCTCAGACATCACGGCCACTGGCTATGAGACAAGGTATAATCCCCACCGCACTGGAAAATGTGTGTTTATCACTGCCCCCCACCCTCCCCCCGTCACACCACCAGGATAATTCATTTAAGATGATGTGTCCACATTGCAGGATAATTCATTTAAGATGATGTGAAATACACAAAAATCTTTCCAAAAAACTTTGCACATGTGTGTGTGTGTGTGTGTGTGTTGCTAACTTGGGTTGTTGGTGTGTGTGTGTGTGTGTGTGAGGTTAGAGGATCCATGCAGCATCCCACTGTGCACTGATGAAAATAAGGAGTTCATTTCCCCAGAAGGTATCCAAAGAATTCATCATTGCCACATTTATGCCTTTGAAACAATCTGCTGGCATCGCACCACAGGCATCTAAGAGCAGTTCACATACATTAGAAGACTGTATGCATGTAATCTGTTGGGCAGATAATGGTAGTCGAGCTCGAGCAGAGCTGCAACGAGCCAGTGAAGTGGGGAGATTCGATGGATGAACGCATAACTCCGCTTCCTCAACACCCCTCTGTTGGACGCAGCTGCCCATCTCTAAAAGGTATCTGCTCCCTACCGGGCTGGAATGTGTGTGTGTGTGTGTGTGTGTTGAATGTGTGAGTGAATCACTTCCTGCAGTTCGACTCGTTAAGATGGGCCTCATATGAATGTGATTTTTTTTGTGTCAAAACCATGTAGAGGCATATCCGAGAAACACATACCTCCATGTGAAAATACACACATGGATGCATGCACATCGCCCTGTGCACACACACACACGCGCACGCAAAACACACACATACACTCATAAAAACACACATACACACACACACCCAAAAGCCGCTGTGTGAGCAGTGGTGGCATCAACACTAACAGCAGTTAATGAAGTAGAGGTAGTGCACTAATGGTACACCCATTATTATCACTGATGACAGCCATAACAAATGAACCTCGTCTGCCATCTGACTGCTGCTCATATTCAAGAAGAGAGTGAGGCCTCAGCGGCACTTCTCCCCTCTCCCCTCTCTCTGACTTCGTCTTTTTTCTCCCCCTCTCCCTCTCTCCTTCTCCCTCCATCTCTCTTTTTCCACCTCTAATATTTACCCTCTCTCTCTCTGTCTCTCTCTCTCCCCTCCCATCCCTCTTGTGCTCTCTCTCTCTCTCTTTCTCTCTTTGATATTTGTGGCATGACTGATTTGAGATGGACTGATTGTAAAAAAATTTAATTACAGCGGACACAATGGCCACACAATTCTGCTGTTCTCTCTCTCTCTCTCTCTCTCCCCTGTCCCTTCGCTCAAAACACAAGACATACAACTCACGCAACCATGCCACGCCACACACCACACCACATCACACCACACACACTCTGGTGCACAGCGCTCGAGATGTTTCACACTTCAAATGAGCTGGGCTTGCAGAAGAATTTAATTTGATCTGCTGCTGTAATTGTGCCACCAAAAAGGGGTGAAGGAAAAGAAGGGGGTGTTATGGAAGTGTATGGGGCGTATGGGGAGAGAGGGGGATGGAGGGATGTGGGGGGTTTGCAACTTTAAATGTAATATGCACAAAGAAGTAAATTAACTGAAGAGAACCCTTGTGATATGTTGACACTTACTCTGCTCTCTTATGGAGAGAGAGCATAGAAAGTAGGAAAAAAAGAGAGAGAGAGAAGGGAGGGAGGGAGGAAGAGAAAGAAAACAGTGACGATAAAGCTGCACAAAGAAAAGCGTTATGAATTTTATTAATGACTGCAAGACAGTATGCAAAACATCAAAGGTCCGTGGAAAAAGATTAATGACCCTGTGCGAGACTGTTTAATTACCTTCGGTTAATTAGATTCTTGACCAAATTTTTAATATCTGCATTCCCCGCAAAGCCTAATTGAGATTCCGCCATATTTATCAATCTTTTAGAGGAGAAAAAAATCCTGTGTATGCCCCTTTTTGTCCCCTCCCTTTATGTTTTTGCCTTTTTGCACTCTTGTTCCATTAAAGAGTGATTATTGAATAAATAGCGGTGAGGCCCTACTCTTTCCCATAGGTAGAGAGGAGTTGAGTGTATTAGGCCAGAGCCTATTTAGTTTGTGTCGGGTTATCAGTCGGGATCTTCTATTTATAATGAAGTTCGCCCACTAATGAACAGACAGGCAAACAGTGTAAACTGGCCTTGTCATAATTCCCTTATCTGCTGTGTGCTCTGAACCCTCTCATGACTGCCTGGGTAAATTGTGGATCTGGTTCTTGCCGTGCCTTTTCTTCTCCCTGCCCAACCACACATACCCCCCCAATACACACACACACACACACACACACACACTCCCAAGGATAATCCCGCAGCCTGTTTACTCCTGTTTACACCCCAATGGCCTAGAACCCAGATCTGTTTTATCCTTCTCATTTGCACTGGGTTCTCTTTTTTCCCTTCTTCTTCCTTCTCTGTATCTCTCCCCTCCTCTTTTTCTCCTCTCTGACATTCTTCGTCTCCTATTATTTATTTATTTTTTTGCTTTGTTGTTCCAGTGATAACTGTCTCCCCAGGAGTCTGAGATGAGGCAGAGGAGTAGGCCACAAAACTTGGGGAAAGTCAGTAGGTATTCAACCTTTGGAGTTTCTGTGCAGAAATGCACACAAACACACACGCACACATACACACAAGCACACACACACACACACACACACACACACACAAATAACGAAGGAGTCTTGTTTTGAGAAATGTAAAGTAAACAGGCTGTCAAATGGACAGAGGAAGGGGGGATTCCACAGCACCATCTGCTGTTTCTTGCTTTTCACTGCAGAATACATACATACATATGTACATACATATGTGCGCACACACACACGCATGCATGCACACACACATAAACACACACACACACACACACACAAATACACTAATACAGAGCAAACTCACACAAAAAACTTTTATCAGTTCCAGTAGTCATGACAAAGAGCTGTGCTAAACACTCACAACAATTCCAGTACAACACTGTCAAAACACCCCCCGTAAAACTTCCCCTTTGTGGCCCACCCTCATCTGGTCTAATTAGCACCCCTCTCTCTTGTAAACTTCATTCTCCTCGAGTGGCTCTGAGAGCCTGTAGCAAGGGCCACCTGACATCTGTGCAATAGGCTTTTGCCTTGGCCTCAGGTCCCCTGTACATTCCATCCACACTTGTCTCTTTTCTGCTCCATTCACGTCTAGCTAATGCGTTTTATGAGGGCATCACTGACTACAGACTGACTACAGTGTGGAGGAGTATGGGCTTCTTCTGTCTAGTCCATGAAGCTATGAGGAATATGAGGGTTCCATTTTGTTGTTGTTGTTGTTGTTGTTTTTCTCAGAGACATGGATCAGGTAGAAGAGATTGTGAGCTGTGTTCGGCGACAGAGAGCATGGGAGGGAGAGGAGAGGAGAGGAGTAGAAGATGGAGGTTGTGAAAAGGAAGGAAAAAAGGATGCCTTGGAGCTCTTAAATATGTAACGGCGGCCATCTGCAGAGGGCTCGGGGGGAAAGCTGTTTGTTCTGTGTTACATATGTGATACTACAATTACCGCATCTCAGGGGAATCCTCACTGTCACTTTACATTTACCTTGGGTCCGTTGAAACTCCAATCTTTTTCTTTTTTTTTCTTTTTGTAAACTCTTGTCTTTTCTTTTTTGTCTCATTTGCTGCCAAATCCTGCAGAAGAAGGCGATGATTAAGGTTGCCGTGGCCTGCCTGCCTGTCTGCCTGTCTGTCCGCCTGTCCGCCTGTCTGCCTGTCTATCTGCCCGCCTTCAGGTTCGCTTGAGCTTGAAAAGATTTTCGGCAGCTTAAAAACACTAACACTCCGTCATGGCAACGAGTAACGGGGGATGACAGGCTGCTCTAACCAGGATGCCTTCACACAACAGTAGTAAATCGTAGCGAAGCCATTTTAAAGGTCAAGTTGCAGTGCTTTTTGTGTGTGTGTATGTGTGCGTGTTTAATGCTTTGTTTGAGTGATTCTAGATCTGGTCAGGACCTTGTTGTTCTGTGATAGAGGCACAGTGACTGTCGTGTGAACTGGCACAGCAGAAGACACTAACCTAGATAAATATCTGCTCGGCTGACATCGAAAACACCCGCCCTCGTTCACATCTCAGACGACATGACGCAAGTTGAAGATTACGGAGTCCTTGTTAAGCGTTTTATTCTGGTGAGTGAGTTGTTCTAGAAAAGGGCGAGCTGGTCTTGGTGCATTGTTTGCGACCACAAGTGCAGAAGGAAAATTGTGTGACCTCGGGAATGACCTCAGGGTCACTTGCCGTTGACCTTAATCTAACAGTGGGCTGGGTTGCTCAACAAGCTAAACTGGTAAAGGGGTAACCAATGTAGAAGATGCAATGAATTTGCATGCGTGTAGACAAGCACAGATTCAAACACATATACGCATGCTGTGTGTCAGGGTGAAGGCGGTCCTACTTGGATTTCAGTATAATTATTGTTTAGCTGAGCAAAAAGTATCAGGATGATTGCTGAATTCCTCTGCATATGATGTTAAACAAACCTAAAATAAATGTACAAAAATAATGAATTTATGTGTGTGTTATGACTCAACGTGAGTCAAAATGAGAGCTAGTCAATCTAATGAAATTTAGTTTAAAAATTTAGAACAAAGTAACACAAATGTAATTTAATTTTCTAAAATATCTAAAATATTAAACATAACAGTCATCTTCCTTTGACTTTCTTGTATTACACTGAGGTCAGTCATAGCAATATTGACAGTGCTAAATGTCGGGAAAGATCATTACTTGGACAAAAAAGGAAATGACAGCAATTCCATGGAAGCTATAACACACACACACACACACACACACACACACACACACACACATAGAGGACAGCTATAAGAAATCTAATTTCCAAAGTTTTTGACAATATCTGATACAATGGACCAGCCTGTATATTGAACCATTTAAAAATGAAGTTATGGACAAGTAGATGAGGTCTCGAGGGCCTCTAAGCTTTTTTTTTTTTCCCTTTCCTTCCAACGGAAGCTAGTGAATCTAATAGATTAGTAGAGGAGCTCTTCACTTAAAGCAGGACGTTAATAAGTGAATAAGTTCTCCATCTCGAGTGCAGTTTATTGTATTTCTGTGCCACTAAATGTAATTTCTGCTTTACAAAACGACAGTGGAATAAGTCCATCTTATGAGTCACTAAAATGCACTGATTGTTATCAAATGAGAAAGAACAAAAAAAAAAAGAGGCATCTGGTCTCGCTCAGAAATCGTCCATCTTCCTCCCCAGAGATGAACTTCAGAGTGGAGATGACAAATGAGCAAAACCTGAAGCAAAAAGGCCTCTTCTTCAGCTACAGAGATCATAAACACACTCAATTAATGACGTCATCTCAAGCCCAGAAGCCTGGCTCTAAACTTTTCTGTACTGTTTGTCTTCATTTTCCTCCGAAAAAAAAAGAAGAAAAGAAAAAAAGCTGGACGTCCTTATCTTTTTTCTTCTTTTTTTCTTTCTTTCTTTCTTTCTCTCTCTTTTTTCTTTTTTCACTCTCCATCCTCACCCCTGTGTCTGTCACAGCCCTTGTTATGCTTGGCCCTGTTTTTATAGGCCACGGCGGATCGCAGTATGCCTTTCCCATGACCACAAATTCACCGTGCAGTCATCAGAGTGCGGCTGTGGAACAACGGGAAAGTCCCACTTTGCAAACAAATGACTTCTTGTTTATTTACTTCTCCTGGAGTCGCCAGATTCTGAGCCAAGTACCTGTGGGCCTTCAGACGACTCATTTGTATTGACGCGCTCACCTTACAATGACCCTAAATCTGATTTATGACCATTTAAGCAAAACTAGTCAAAGAATTTAATAATAAAGGCATTTAGTGGCCGATTGCCATCCAAGTGTAATAAAATTAAGAAGACTAAATGTATTGATTGCGTTTGGGCCCCAGGGGAGAGTTGTCCGACCAGTGGTCTAAAGTAAAAAACAAATTTGTGTCAATCACTTTTAGCAAACTGACACAATGAAATATGGTCAGATGTTTAGGTGGGATGTGATTTACATTTCTGAGTTTAAAATTTCATGAGTCAGCATGATGGTTAAAATCCTCATCTCAATCTGCCTTTATGTGTTTTATGTGGACATGTTAACATTTCCCAGCAACTGAAACCACTCATCTGCAATCACAAGTGGAAAGAGAGGGTGGCAGAGACACCCCAAACAGACATTAACTGTTTAAATGAGTCGAGGTGAGAAGAAAGTTTTCCCATAAATCCACTGTAGCGATGCCACCCATTTGGCATCTGATTCGCATAAAAAGCCATTTGTATGGGGGCAGCAGGCAGCAACAACAGTATCAGAAGCATATGGGGTGAAATCACATTGAAAGCACAGAGCAGTAAATTAATAGCAACAGATGCCAGGATGTCTGGCTACTGTGTTCCTCCTCACAGTCTTGCATTCTTTATGCTTTGGAATAATACTATTGTAATAATCTCTCAAGATTCGTTTGGCATTGCATGGCATTGCTTGTTTATTTAGATGGGGGCCTCCACTGCTACTTGACCTCGAGGAAATGCAGCAATCTCCGGACCAAAATCTGCTTATCTCCATTTCATGTCAGGTCAAAAAGTGGCTATATTTATTTATCATTTGCAAAAAAAAAAAAAAAACAGAGAGAGAGAGAGAGAGAGCGGAAGGGAATGATCCTGTTTTAAAACAGGATGTTGATTGTGTCGATCAGGCTTTTGCTACGACCATTTCTTTCCTACCAATTCTTCAGCAGCAAGCATGAATGGATGTAGTGTTTGAAAGAGCCTAAACGGTCTGTCGACTGAAGGATATTTGGATGTGTATTGAAATCCCTAAATAGCCTACTCTGATACTGTAGCTGATGCTGAATTGTGAGAGTGAAAGAAAGATCACACCCATGATTAGAAAGCACCCTGTGTTGCCCTCAAGAGCTTTTCTCAAGCAGGTTCCTTGTCTGTTCAGAGACTACAACCAACTAAACTCCCTCTAAATCATTAGACAGACATGGAAATCTCTCTCTCTCTCTCTCCAGAAAAAGCTATGAGACTTAGGGACTGTGTGTCAAACCTTTTGAAGCTCACATCATCAGGGAAACTCTTGGGCAAACTAGATCTCTCTGCTTTGAGGTGTCCCTTGGACTAAGCCGGTAGAGATGGCGACTCACCAGTTGTTACACTGTTGTTGCTACCCCATCTTTGATTAAACGTTTGGTTTAATATACAGTTCAACATACAGGGTCAACATGATGTCAATATCATATTCGATCTAGTGTCCCTGGCATAACCTTTGTTATTGGCAGAATATCTGCAAAAGCGCACAAAGTGCTGTGATTTAAGAAGGTGAACCCTCATAGGCAAGAAAATATCATCAGCATCCAACTGCAGAACAAACCAGGTTTCAAGGACGATTATCGAGGTGTTAAAAAAAAAAAGTAATCTTGGAGATAGGAGGCATTCAGGCAAGCTCTTGTGTGATCGCTGTGAAGATAACAATTATCCTTCAGGAAGCATAATGACAACTGTGCCTGAACCATGCATTTGTAATCAAGGCGCCTGGACTAATTAAATAAAACGGTCTCATGAACCTCTCAAGATAAAAAATGATGAGGAAACGCAAATCATCAAATGTGTATTTCCTGGTAAGATGCTTGACCCAGACAATAGTGTGTTAAAAAAAAAGGTATTAGTGATCCAAATTAATCTATACTCGGAGGCCGCTTCAAGCTTTGGCGCATGCCAACGGCACTCTGATTGAGTGGGGCTGTGCCGTAGCGACGCAATGCAACAACGGGTAATTAAAAGCCGAGGCGGAGCGGTTTACGCTCCGTCATCCGTGACCGTGGAAGGTGTCTTCCATTTCAACCCTAATGGAAAATAAGTCAGGTAATTGTCATTGTGCATTGGGTGTCATCACTTATTATATGTGTAATTCATCTTCACACAAAAACAGGAGCTGAAGCAGGTACAGAGGTTCATTGTGTCGCATCTGCCTACAGCTTACCATGACAATAATTTCATTGTTCCTGTAGGTCACGACGATCTTCAAAAATATTTTGATCAAAAAAATTTTTTTTCGTTAATATATGTGGTACAACATGGCACAGCTGTTTTTGCCTCTTTCTTTCTTTTTTATTTTTTGAAAACACTATAAGGCATTAAGCGAACACAAGCCAATAGGATCTGGATCTCCCGTGGAGAAGATTGCTTGGGCTACAAATTGATAAACTGATGTGTCCTTATAATGCTTGAGAGAAGTAAAAATCCATTTCAGACTTGCGACAGCTAAACAAAGGAAGAGCAGTGAGCGTTTCTTCCCCGGTTACAAAAGAAGTGTGTAAAAGAGTTACAAGGTTGTCCCCTGTGGGGTTAGAACTCAAACAGCACCTGTCAAAGCAGATGGAGCATTCAAATAAAATTCTTTTGGAGGTATTTGTTACAGAATTACTGAGGGGTACCTGCTGTGCGCTGTGATGCCTTACACAGTTGTTGTACTGTTTTTGTTTTTTTTTTTGCTTTTTTTTCTTCTTTTTTTTCGAACAAATCTGTTTGGGAAACATTTCGCTCTCATTAAAACACTTGGACTACAAATTACAATGAGGAGCACTGCACTTATGTTATTAAAGCTCGCTCTAGTGCCGCTTCTTTAGCTGACAAAAAAAGAAAGAAAGGACAGAGAAGTAGGGAACATTTAGGCAAGCAAATGCACTGGGCCTCTTTATCAAACACATGCTGTATAATTAAAACAATATGCCAGACTTCAATCAAACCTTCCCCTGTGTAGACACACAGACATATACACACACACACACTCAAACACACACACACACACACACAGACGCATCCCTCCACCCACCCGCACTCCCACTGTCTAAAAGCCATCACAATACTCAGAGGCTACGCCCTGAGTCCCAGGATGCTGCATAACAAACAAAATGTCCGTCACTAGTGCTCTCCTAAGTGTAAACAAACAAAACGGACCTTACTGACAAAACAAAGTTGCTGATGGACCGCAAAAAGTCCAAGCAAGGAAAAGAGGGTAGCAATTTTTTTGTTATTTGCTATTCCTACTTTTATCCCCTAGTTTTGCTTTTTTTACTGCAAAGTAACCAGTCTGTCAGTCTTATTCGCTGTTCGACAAAATTGGCGACAAGTTCAAGGAGGTGTTGCCGTTGACAGGCGAGTCGGGGGCCGGCGGGACAGCAGTGACACTCCCTCTCCCACACCCCACCCCACCCCACTGCCCATCCACACACCCCCAGCCACCCCTGCCTCCTCTCGACATGACTTTGCTGTCACTTTGGCAGCTTCCGTGTTTCGTTCCCTGCTTTCCCATTTTCCCTGCCTGTGACCACCAGGGACCTCACAGGCCCCGAGCACGAGGTCACTGGCGACGTGTCCTCCAACGCCCCCACCCCTTCCTCCACCTCAACCCCCACCCCCACCCGCCATCCCAACCCACAACCCCCCTCTACTCTCCAGCCACTGCTTTCTGATGACAGAATGAGAATTTCTTAATGCACTAGTGGCTTCGCCTACAGTTGCCCCACTGTCATTTATATCTGCATTTATTTATTTATTTCTCACTCTCTCTCTCATTCACCCCCTACCCCACTCCAGCACCATGGGGGAGAGGGGAAGAGGGTCAGAAGGGTTGGGGTTGGGGTGGGTTGGGGTGGGTTGGGGTGGTGGTGTAGAGGGGGGGGGGGGGGGATTGGGGAAGGATGGCTCTCTCATGTTCTCTCAGTGCATGTTAAACTTTGTCCAGTTTGTCAGACGCTTAACAAAAAAAGACAAAACCAGCTCTTCGGCCTGTTCATTCCCTTGATCGCTCGTTCACTCGCTCATGTCAAGACCAAATAAATAAATAAACAATGAAGCGAGTGAGCGAATAAATGATAACTAAATAAATTAAAAAAGCAGGCTCGCAGTGGCTTGGCCGTGGATGGAGGGACGGCACTTGCAGAATATCAACGAAGATGTTCCGGAGACACCTCCGGGACAGGGACACACACACACACACACACTCAACTCACACACACACACACTCACACATATACACACAAACGCACACACATATACATTTGTATGTATACAAACACACATACACACAACTATTCATAAGCACACACACACATATGCACATACTATATTGGTATAAATAATAGCACACACGTACACAAATCCACTCACACGCAGCTAGACAAAAGGGAGCATGACTGCGACTGACTAGAGTCTTCCATTCTTGGATGCGGTTTGGGGGGCGGGGGGCATCTGTTGGGAATAGGCAGAAAGGCAGGAGGCGAAGCTATGGCAAGCCAATGTCCCAGATAATGGGGCAAGCAGCACGACACAAAGCCTCCTCGCTGCTTAGCTCCCCGGCCCCCACTCAAACACGCTCACGCAGGTCTGGCGCGGTGGGACACACACCACCAGTGGGGTAGGGAGTCGGGGGTGTGTGCTGGGGAGGGGAAGGAGGTCTGGGGTTAGGGAAAGGCTGAGGAGAATGGAATTCTGCCCCCCCACCCCCCATCTCAAACATCCCTCACACACACAAACACACACGCAAACACAGACAAATGCTTCTTCCTACAGTGTTTGTCTCCCAAACCACTCACTCACTCACACACACTCTCTCTCTCTCTCTCACTCACACACACACATATACACACACACACACATACATATGCACAATGGGATGTACTTCTTCCTACAGTGTTTGTCTAGCCAATTGCCAGACTTTCCTCTGCTCCTCAAGAGCCTCAAAGATAGAGAGGCAGAGAGGCCGTCACCCATTGGCACAGAGGAGAGACAGCAGCGCGCCCAGACAGGGGGCCCGACCAAAGGCAACATGAGCAACTCAAACAAACAACTCTGTACGCTCTGTACGCTCTCAACGCTGTAACTTCAAACCAGAAGGAAAAAAATGGAGGAAAGAACAAAATAAATAAACACATTTTCAAAGCACGACAAATAAAAATCACAATTACAATCCTATACAAATTAGAAAGGTTACGAACTCCAGAAGACAAGGAAATAAGAAGAACAAGAAAGAAAGAAGGAAAAAAAACATTTGAATGCCCTTGCTTTGTGGGGCTTGAAGTCATTTGTTGGCAAGTGAAGGACAATTGGTCCTTGGTGTAAAGTGACTGCTTGGCTTTTAGCAGGCCTGTGTGTGCCAAGCCCCTCAGCAGACTGCGCACAACTCTACCTTCGCTGTCATTCAGACCCCATCTAGGCACTAATCTTCTTGGTGCGATGAAGGAGCTTAACAGCTTTGCTACACTATCCCTTCCCAAATGTCATTATCACAATGTACTGGAGGACTGTCTGCTGTGGCTGCAGATGCTACTGCATCCGCTGCTGCGCATTCCTTCATAGGAAGTTAAGAGTGCCTACGCCACCATTGACATTCACAAAGCCGTTAGCCATTCGTTTGTTCATTCGTTCATTTTGTTCCTTCCATCGCTCTCTAAAGTGCAGGAACTCACAGTGCTGGATACCCAGAGTTTGATGAGCCCAGTGTTTGATCAGTCTTTAACCCAGCAATGCAGTTGCCACACTGCATGCGGGACAGATTTTTTGACATTCTATGTAATATGAATCAAATATTTTGAAATATATATTTGTGTGAATCTAAAAGCGATCAGTCTGTTTTGTCATTTTGTATTGCAATTTTTGCATACCTCTGCTTTTGTTTCCCTCTCTTTCAGCAGCGCTTTGAAAAGAATTGTGATAATTTCACCAGGCCATCCAGGCAGTATTAATCTAGTGATGCCTGACAGAAGTAGGGCTGACACCACACTGTTAATAATGGTGGTTTAGGTCAACCAAGTGATGGTGGTTTAGGTAGAACAAAGTGAATGAGATGAGGCACATGACATGTTGTGATACATGAAATGGCTGCCACATGGCATTTCACCCCAAAATAAAGTTCACATTTATCCTGCTAACTATGAGGTTTGCATGATCTGAGCTGTTTTGCCACCTGTGGGTGAAGTTTCTACTTCCTCTATCAAGGTTAACCATGAGAAAGGAGTTTCACCCCCTGATTCTCTAGATTTATTTTCAGTTGTATTACTAGATTAGTATTGGCTTAGAACTATCACTAGCAACAATGGCCTAATAGATATTCATCTTAAAGTAAATATTTAGTTTTTTAATTTAATATTTTTAATCAAAATGTACTGACCAGCTCACTGTATAAGGACCTATACTTTATACTTTAATTTTTTGTTCACTAATTTAGCACCAATTTCAAATGCAACCCAAACAATATCCAACCCAACCCTTTGGTATACAGTGCCGCCTCCCGAGTGTCTCTATACAAGCACAAATAAATACACACCCACATCTCAGGTGTTCTGAGTGATTAAACACACCGCCAGCATCCTTCTGAACATATAGGGATGCAAAAAAACAGGATGTGACCACGGTTTGACCCCTGTACCCCCCCCATAATCCTCTGTACCCCCCCATCCCACCTTCCCTTCCCCCGCCCCAATCTCGACCCCAACCTCGCACCTGATGATGATAAAGGGCATCCCCCTCCTCTTTTGCTGTGTACGTTTCCTGTTTACCCAGCATCCTCTCTGGGTGATGAGCATGAGCAACTCAGACATGACCCTCACTTCATTGCCCCAGCTACCTGATGGTGCTCCATCTCATGCCTTCTCTCTCTCTCTCTCCTCTCTCTCTCTTTACTTATCTCCTTTCATTTTCTAGCTCATTCTCTCCATCACTCTCTCTCTCTCTCTCTCTCTCTTTCTCTCTCTCTCTTATGAGACTTGGTGGGTTTTAATATCAAGAGTGAGGCATGATTATTACCTCTTAATGCTGAAATTACCCAGCCTGATTCCCCCCCACCCTCCTTCTCCTTTCGCTCTCCTTCCCCCTCTATCTCTCCTTTTCCTCGCACAGATACACTCTCTCTTTCTTTCCGCCCCTCCATGCTAAATTCTTCCTGCCTGCACCCCATGGCATTAAAGTCTTTATCTCCCCATGTGCGCCTAGTTTTAAAACCTTTACCCCTGCTGTTTGAAAAATATTTCCCATTTTCCTCCCCCATGGCGTACAGAAATCCCCATAGGCGAACCATTAGTGATCTTTCTGCCTTTCCCCAAACACTTATTACTATCACCCGTGCTCCTTGCCTTGGCTCATTGGCTCTTGGTAAATTATGCAAATAAGGTGATGCTCAACATATAGTTTTCCTGTGTGAGGTTTTCTCTTTTTTTCACTTTTTCTGCAACTGCGCAAGTTTACACAGCTTTTCCAACGGCAGACGAGACCATTAAACTGACTCCAACTGTCAGCGAGATTTATGCACCAGTGACAAATTATATTGGAAATTCTTTTGTTGTTCCCCACTAATTTTCTTTTTTTTTGTTGTTGTTTTTTTTTTGTTTTTTTGTTTTTTGCAGGTTTGGCTCAAGTTATGTTGTTTGCCTTCTGAGCCATTTCATTGGCGAAGTTTCTTTTTGCCTCCTGCTTTGTTTATGGTTGCAAATAATGCAATGTGTGGTTCAGGTTACTAATGTTGTCATTGCAGAGAAGCGATTAATCTTCCATGCAGTCAACTTTAAATCGTTTTTTGTTTGTTTTTTTGTGCTACCATCCAAAAGTCTCACTTTTCTCACAAACAGCCTGAAATCTGAGTGAATGTATTTTTTGTTTATGATGTGAGTCTGTGGTGTGGTGTGTGTGTGTGTGTGTGTGTGTGTGTGTGTGTGTGTGTGTGTGTGTGTGTGTGTGAGGGGGGGGCTATGAGCCGTAAATATTATTTATCATTTTACTCATCCCAAAGCTGTGCTGTGAGGCTCAAATGATTATCACACCTTTCCAGCATTTTTTTTTTTCAGCTGAAAAACTCGACGTCAGTTTGCTTTTTTCCCCTTGACTACTTTCTAATCAAACAACTTACATGGTCAATGATGCACTCAGGAAATGCCTGGCTAGGGGAAAAAATCGCCAAAACGGTAATAATAGTATACATCACAGAAACACACACCTGTCATTAGAACCACTTCATCTTGGTTCAATAAATTACGCACCATTGACTAAGTAGCACAACATTCATCGGCAAGCTGCATAAAAAAAGGTGGAACTGCTGACAGTTTGGACATGCTGGAGAGGGTGAGAAAGAATACTGATTGAGAGAAATATATATATAAAAAAAACATGCTGAGGCAAATTAAATGAAGCTGTTGAAAAAGCCCATCCTTGAAGCGTAATTGTTTTTTTTTTTTTTTTTGCCATTCCTTCGATACGGTTAGCTGAAAAGATGGGCCGTTTCAATGACCAGATTAGAGCTTCGGAGTGCAAACAAATGACAAATCCCTCTTAACCCCGTGAGCTGCCGCCGATGTCATCGCTGCTGTCGCCACCACCACCACCACTGCCACCACCACCGTCGCCAGTTCTGGATGCTTCCATGGCGTGCATCAAACCATCACTCTCCGGCTCCCTGCCGCTATTAAACACAACTTTGTAGATTTACTTCCTTCAAAGTGCCATTTAACCAGGCCGGAGCAGGGGCCGTGTGTGTGTGGGGGGGGGGAATTACAGGTTGCCAGTACACGCGGCGGTGGGCGGCTTGACAGGGGATGATTGTGCGCAGGGGGGGCCCACCTCGAGCGTGTTGTGACAACCGGTCATTACACCTCGTGGAGACGCTCTCAGCCGCAGGTTCCTTCAAGATGCAAATGGCTTCAAATGGGCTCCGGCTGTGACCAAGCTAATAATGCTTTTTGAGGGGTTTTCTTTTTTCCCTCTCCCTCTTTTTCTCTTTGCTTTCCCTTCACTCTTTTTTTTCCTTTCCTCCTCCTTTACTCTATCACTGTATCTCTCTATCTTTCTCTCCTTCTTTAAGGTGGAAGTGTTGAACAGTGAGGCAGAGACATCCGCAGGGCATGGAGAGGCTCCCCTATCTCTCATCGGCACTCCTGCACCAGAGAATATTCCCTCTAAGAGAAAAATTGGCCTTGTAGGCTAAATACACCTGACAGCCGAGGAGAATATATGCGTGACTGAGAGTACATTAAGAGGTGAGTACTTAATAAAACTGGAGCATGTGCCGTCAGCTGCGTTGGTTTCGCCAGAAATCTCCACCTTGGAATCAATTTTTGGAGATTTAAGGGGTGTTGGACGCCTTCCAAAGCCACCCACCTCTTCCCATTTCCTGTGTTCCCTCTCTCTCTTTCTTTCTCTCTCTCTCTTTCTTTCTTCCCACACATTCCCTCTGCTGCAGATAACATGGAGAGCACCGGCGAACTTCAAGGCTTTCTGCTGAGAAAGACATACGAGAGGACAACTCTCTGGGCATCCCTCGTTCTCCACCAGGTACTTTTTTCTTGTGTTTTCAATACACCTACTGACTGCATTTAACCAGAATCAATCCACCTAATGTACCTCATTTCAAACATGCTAGGACACAATATGGTCTAATCTACTATATAATACATGAAAAAAATGGCATTACTATAATTAAAGTTGTACAGTAATGCCTTCAGGTCCATATTATTCTTAGATGCAAATAGATTTTTACCAATTCCTATCTTACTTTAATGTATTCATTTTAATGTACATTATGGTAATATATTTGAACAATATTTTACATTTAAATGTTTTAAAAAGGAAAAACTGTTGATTTTTTTTTGTGAATTCTGCAGCATTCTGTGATCTGGTGTCAATTTGTTTTTTAGGATGCCGTATTTTGCTCTGCAAGTTACCCCCTCCTCAAATATAGATTTTAAATGAACACCTCAAAGGGGGGCCTTTATGGTCTGTCAACTTTGTTTTATTGTGCTCATTTTCTGAGCGAGCACACACAGATGACTACCTCCTCTGCTTCACCTGGAGGCCTCGCTAGTAGGAGACCCACATGCTACACCTGCATTTCATTAACAAGTCAGCCTACCTTAGCCAGCCAGGCATGTAGCATACACCTACTGCACACACACACACACAAACTCTCACACACACACACACACACACACACACACACATATGCAGGCCCTCTGTCTTTATTGCCTCCATGATTGAATTCAATGAAGCAGGAGTGGTGAAGGCACCTTTAAAATAAACACAGCAATGTGTGTGTGTGTATGTGTGTGTGTATGTGTATGTGTATGTGTATGTGTATGTGTATGTGTATGTGTATGTGTATGTATATGTATATGTGTATGTGTATGTGTATGTGTGTATGTGTGTGTATGTGTATGTGTATGTGTATGTGTATGTGTGTGTGTATGTGTGTGTGTGTGTGTGTGTGTGTGTGTGTGTTCCGTCTTCCTTTCCCTGGTGCCTGTGCATACATGCATGCTGTTGTGTTATGAAAAATTGAAATGCAAGAAGCAAGGAAGTTAACCAGTGTTGCAAACTAAAACAAAAAGGGGGGGGGGGTAATAGTGTCATAGTGTTTTTCCCCCAAACAACTACAACTCTTTATGTTCATGCTCAGTTAAGAGTACATAATGGATTCGCGTGAAGTTTTACGAGTGAGTTTACCCATTTGTTTTAAAACCATGATGCAACTTTGTTTTGTGTTTTCTGGCATTGCCAGTCTCTGTTTGGGTTTTGGATAGTCTTTGGATTGTTTGTGAGTACCTGGGATACCTTTAGTCTCTCTCTATCAACACTAAAGTAGGCACCACTAAGCCCTAAAAAGAGATAAAAGTACAGTTTAGAGGAAAATAAATGTTGTAGAGTGTTCACACAAATGTATCCGTAATAGCTTTGCTGCAGAAATCTCTGTACACGATTGCCATCAGTGCTATCAGTATATACATGTATTTTATTTATGTAGCCCTACACTCCGCTGCAGAGCCGTAAAGATCCACCTTAAGGGGCCTCACAGCTTCACAGCAAAGAAATAAAAACTCGATCATTTTAATAACGCCTTTTATTTTAGTCTCATGCTCATTTCTTTACATAAAAGATCATAGCCAAGAGACGCAAGCTTTTTATATGCCATTTGGTCTCTCCGAAATGAATTATTTTATTGTTTTGGTAATGCTCGCTTTTATTTTCGAGGTCAGATTTTATTTAAATCTCAGTCCATTAGACGTGGTAAAACACGGGCGTTTTTGATAAACAGAAACAGCAGGGGAGCGTTTTCACAGTCAGGAAATGGTCCTTCCTTCTTCGTTTGGGCTGCTGGTGGCTGTGGTGTGTGTGTGTGTGTGTGTGTGTGTGTGTGTGTGTGTGTGTGTTGTGGTGGGGGGGGTTGCTTTCATGCGTCGCGGAGAGTGACAGGTATACACGAGCACTCATCTCTGTTTGCGATGAGAGGACATTAACAAACAGAATGCGGAGACTGCACACAAGTGACAGGACGCTGCCAACACACTCTGCGGAGACGGATCTCTGCCTGTTTGAAAATCGGAGCACAGATCTCGTTAAGAGTTATCTCTCTTCCAGCACAAAGTGAATCTGGGCATGGAAAACACATTTTTTCGTTGTTTGCTGTTTGTTTTCCTCTCAAGAGATATGTCAGGAGATGACATATAAATAGGCTTGCATATAATTTTGCTAGCAAGATATGTCAAACCTCATCAGATGCCTGTCGAAGAGACGGAAGGAGTGGTTAGCAGGAGACGCGTTGCACTTCATTGATTATATGGAGATATTAAATATCAGCGCTGCATTGAAAACACAACATTCATAAACGCTCTCTCTAATTGAGGAGACACTGAATCAGGAGATAGAGGAAAGTGTTTTACCTCCTTGTCAGCTTCCCCAGTACACACACGCAGACGCGCACACACACACACACACAAAACTGTTTTGTTTGTGTTTTTTTGTAGCCTCATAGCAAGAGGGCTGGGCATAGCTTGATGTCTCCTCCAAATGCATGAGCATCCCTTCTGACCGACTACACATTCCCATAGCTGTGGCTAGAAACCGCACTCATGAACAAAACACGAAGCCTGTACCAATTAATTACACTGTGTGCTTTCCCTCCCTACACACAGCTCTAAAGACATGTTCAGCACATGCACTTCTGTTACATACTGTGTATCAATTACATTCCCCAACATGACTTAAAATGTCACCTACAGTTGGACAGTTGGCCCAAAAGGTCAAGTGTTCTTCCAACAGAGAGGGCAAAAAAAAAAGTTCAGCATGAAACTGGATTTGCAGTAAGAAGACAACTTCTGTTGAGTGACGCTGTCTCTTTTTCCAGTTCAAGATCCCTCTCTTTAACTTTGACAACGTCCTTGAGAAGAAAGACAAACACGTGTCACTCCATGTTATTGGATTCCAAACAGGATTTTCAATGGTCGGATTTAACATCTAGTGACAAAACAGTCCCAAAGTCTGTTAACTTCAAAAAATGTTCTGACGGAATAAAAACGAAATATATAAATGAATAAATAAACACACCAGTGACTGGGAAAGAAAAAAACTCTAAGCGGACCTCTTAATCTAATAAATTGATTTACTATATCCTTTAAACTGTGAACTGACAAGAGAAGCCTCCCTGTTGCTTGGATGTGCCTTCCATTGCCTGCCTAATGTGGTGCAGCCCATTAGGACACAAAGGACCGCCCCAACTGTGCCCAAACTAGTTTGTGTGTGTGAGTGTGTGTGTGAGTGTGTGTCGCTGTACAGTAACGATTCCAAGAGGCTCTGCCAATGGTCACCTAAGGATTAAAAGCTGCACTCATAAGCTCCGATATTTTTTCCCAACCCCCTCCCCCCTCTCCTATCCTATTCTCCCACCCCTAAAAAAAGCCCCCCAATTCACCCGAGACAAGGCATTAACAGCGCCCGCAAATGAAACACAGATTATCCTTGGATATGAACTCCCCTGTTTCCCCCCAATGCTGGACAGCTGTACTGACACGAACAATGAGTGGTTGACTTGGGGTCCGTGGCTGGTGTCATCTGCAGCAGCAGATTGCGAGGCGAAGAAGAATAAGATCCAGCGACTTCACAGGGCCATTAAAGAGCGTCGCGGCCCGGGTGTAAAAAATAGAATTTAATCTGGGGGCCCAGCAGAGCCCACGGTTCATGCCTAAGTAGCATGTTTCAGTGCAGCCAAAGACTCTACCACCCATGGCTCTATTCGACGCACGTGAAATATGTCACCCATTCCCTTACACACACACACACACACACGCACTGCGCATTGGTTTTTAACTGCATACACACACACACACACTAATGTACTTTCACTGACACTCTTGCACTAGGGTTACCATAGCATCCTCCTGCACATTCCACACTACTTCCACACCAAACTAATTAGTACCCAAAAAGGCACACATGATAGGATTTATTCTCTGTATTGTTATAATGTATGTATGTCATGTGTATGCCATGTTGTGGAAGCTTAAAGATTCCAGAATTTCCTTTGGGATAATAAAAGTATCTATCTATCTATCTATCTATCTATCAAACACAAACACAAACACAGACATACACATACAAGAACAT